>JAQGCY010000226.1:0-21922 GCA_034700645.1 Xenylla mediterranea | reverse complement strand
TATAAATGAGAATGCTTTTGATTTTTTACTTACATTAAACCGCACTAACGGGAAGATGAAAAGTAAAATCTGCTGGTAGATAGATGATAAAAGATGATTTAGACAGTAAAAAAGAACATCACTCCCGCAATATTCGTGCAATAGATACAATAAAATAGTGGCATGTTTTTTGCAAAGAAGAGTGATTGACCGAGGAAGAAAAGATTTTTTATTTTTTTATTATTGTTTCCTTCATGTCATGAAAAATGAAAGATGGAACAGAAGAACATGACGGGTTTCTTAAAGTTTTCATATCTCTGCTCCATCAATACTGGTTCTGGAAGTGGAAAGTCCTTTAAATTGGAATCTTCAATATTATTTTTTACTCCAAAGATTCAATTGAACTGCTTACATAAAATTTTGGGATGAATCCACTCTATTCCATCAGCATAGAGCATAGCAGGATACTTCCCAACTTCAAACTTCTTGATCCATATTGTTGTTGGGAGAAATTAAAGCACACGAAGTAGATTAAAATTGTCATTTGTAACCTGGCATGGGTCTGTTTAATTTCAATTCCCTTGAGCTAAATTGGCACGCCCCTTTAAATATTTAACGGGAATTTGTTCTTTTTATTTTGAAAAATTAAAATTCTTACAATTACAATTCAACAAATAGAAACGTTTATATCCAACTGAGCACAGAACATAACAATTTTAACTAAATAAGATGACAATGAAATCCAATTCCTGATTCTAAACTGTAATTATATTTATGCCTTTTTAGTCTTGAAAGCGAAACTCAGTCGTTCATTTTGAGCAAATTACACCGACAGAATTCAATAGTTTGGAATGAGTAGAAATGGAAAAAAGTCATAAATTCACTTTTGATCATTTCGAAGAGAATTTATTTCCTTCTAAAAAATATAATCAAATTGTAAATCCTTATCAGAGTTACAAGTCTTGAGAACTTCTGAGTTTGCACTCATTACAGGCAATAAAATGAAAATTGTTATTCTTTTTAAACATAATTTAAAAACCAGGACTTATTCCGCTTTTGTAAAAAAATAACAATAAGTGATTCAGCTTCTTAGTTAGCATGTAAAACATCAATTTAGAGAATTCGGAATTTTGAAAATATAATGATATACGTCTACGTATTACTGTATATTGTGGTTCATTGCATCTTTGAATCATATTAATAACCATTTAATCGCTTAAAAATTGAGGTGACAAATATCCTACAGAGAAGCTTCTAGCTACAGTAGTTTGAGCTGTGCTGTAAGCGATTTTACCTAACCCGATTTTATTAAACATTTTTTGCCAAATATTTTAAAACACGCAAGTTGAAGCTCGGTCTTAAACTAAAACAAAACAAACCAAAAGCTCTTGTTTATACGATTTAATGCGTCATACATGATTTTGCTAATTTTTTTTTGTCTATTAAAGCTTAAAGCTTCTGTTCCCAGTGTTTGTTTACTTAAGTTTAACTTTAACTTCTCATACAAAGTATCACGTTGTTGCAATAAACAACAGAACAAACATGCATCCTAAATTTTTGTTTTACCCATTTTTCAATTTGTTTGGTTGTTGAGCAAATCGAATGGTCCCAACTGTAACCCAAGTGAGCTAAACAAGCCAAAAATGTATAGGTTTTTAATATAAAAAAGCATTCAAAATTCAACTTGTCCAGAGGGGAAATTGTGAGAATTCAGAATAAGTAATTTTTCTTGGTCATACGTAGAAGTAGTTGTTTATATTGGAAGATTTAAGGAAATAAAATAAAATGAAAAATCGTGTCTTATTACTTGAAATGAAGTTAGTGTGGGTAGTTGTTACTGTTTGTTAAAGAGGCGACAACAGGACAGTAATTTGTAATCTTTTTATGCAACACCGAGCTAAAAAGACCAAAGTCAAAGTCACAGCTCAGGGAAGAAAAAATATATGACAAGAGGTCAACCACCTACTTATATTATAATTTTTTTTAACCAAGTCCAAAAAAATAGAAGAAGAAGAAGAAGTACCGATTTAGACTGTTGGAGCAAATTTAACGAAGCAAATTACAATTAGTTAACAAACATGAGTGTTTTTCTTCTCCTCCTCTTCGCCTATCTGTATTTATATTTTGTATTTGCATTGATGGAGATTTATATATTATACTTTGTCTCACAATGCAATTAGTATTTATCTTGGAGGATGAAATTGACATAATAATGCACATGGAGCTTAAATATTCATATTCGAATTTATTATTATTATTCATTCATACACAGTTCACAGTTGTTTGCATAACGTACTCATCACCAAAAAAATAAATGAAAATCATTTGTTTACTCTGGTGTGGATCCAATGACGGTCAATTATTCATTAAAATGCAATTTAACCTTATTCAGTTCTTTCTTACGCCTTAAACCATAAAAATAGGCTGGATGGATGGAACCTAATGGCTGGGTGTGTATTGGGTAACTTTGTAAAAACAGAAGTCATGCAAGTGTAACAGTAAATTTTAATATGATATGACCTAAAAAACGAAGCCGGCCATTTCAGCGAAAAAATTTCAGGGAAAGTAAATTCAGCGACGTAATTTCAGGGAACGGTAATAACAGCGACACGTAAATTCAGCGACATGTAATTATAGGGAACTGTAATATGCGCGAAAGTGATTTAAGGGAAATTAAGCTCAAAACTAAAAATGAATACATGTCAAAAAATATATACTCCTGTTAGTATGTTTGAATAATAATAATTTGGGTAATAGTCCGATAAGAATGGTTATAATAATTTCCCTAAAATTCCCGTATATTACAGTTCCCTATAATTACATGTCGCTGAATTTACGTGTCGCTGTTATTACCGTTCCCTGAAATTACGTCGCTGAATTTACTGTCCCTGAAATTACTTTCGCTGATTTGGCATGCTTCCCCTAAAAAAATTAACTTATATATATTATTTTACCCTGTTCTGTCTGGTTATTTTAATACGTGTATTTTTCATTAATTTGGAAAATGGAAATTCATCTGTTGACTTGTGTTCCATGCTCCATATTCAGCATTATTATTAGGATCAGTCGATCAAAGATTAGACAGTAAACAATTATAATAAAGTAATTAATGATGTTGTACTGGGAGAAAGGATAATGAAGTCTCCTCATATTTTTAATCTTGCAGAAAATGTATATGAATTTCTTTATCAATAGTTTTTGTTAGTTCAAGTTAATCATGCTGCTTTGGAATAGGTATAATACCTGGCATGACATTGTTTTAATTAGAAGATCCCGTATATTTACTTGGTTATTTAAGCACGACAAGATGTAGATCATGTTTTACTCTTAATTACATGTATTATTGTCAAAATATACGATACTAGTTAGGAATCCAAAGAAAAGAATGATTAACGATCAATAACAAATAATGGGCTCAAAACTTTTATCAAGAGCTTCTGTTTTAGGCACCTAGCCATTAATACTAACGGGATTAAATTTATTGGAAAGAAGCAGTTCTACTATTACAAGAACATGAACATGATCTGTTAGACTGTTGCTAATTTTTTTTAACCCAATTTATTAAATCTATTTTTAACAACAAAGAATGCCGCATATGCGTAAGCTCAAAACAAGGCATACTCCACAGTATTTATGTTTGCAAATTTTAAAGGTGTTAAATTTTAGTAATTTGAGTGATTCTTTTTCTTGGTAGATTGTCGAATATATTTGGCTCACAATCTATACACTATAAGTTTTGAGTCCGTTGTTATTCTTCGTGTCGATCCACTTTGTTGATTTTTTGGAACTTTGCGTTTCCATCGCAACAAGCGGTAAAATGGTCAAATGACTATATTTTTAGTTCGGAATTGATGTAAACAAGTTGTATACGAAATCCGGGTGCGAGCAAAGCGAGCCTCAACTAGAACCCGGCCGAGCTTTGCCGTCCACCAATAACAAAAAGGCAAAGCGAGCTTTGCCGGGTTCTAGTTTATTGTAAAGAAAAGTTTACAATTTTATGCATGAAACTCGATTAAAACACCAAAGCGTTCGAGCTTTTCGATTATTTGGTAACCCAAAAAATGACCTTGTTTCTTTATTCACCATTGTGACACAAATTCTTACAAAGAACTGGACACTGGTGAATTACAGTTTTATAATAACACACTGTTATGTTATATTATCCCTTTAAAACATGACAATATTCGAATATTTTATAGTAATATAACAGAAATTCCTTCAAAAGACACAATTATTTTTTCCCAGATTCTTAGCAATCCCATAAAAATATTTCGGACATGGCGAATTTAAATCCAATTTTTGGTGTTATTTTATATTCCATGAAAGAAATTGATAGTAATTGTATTTTTGAATCGGATTCAAGCAGACCGTTAAAAGTAACAAAAGATCTTCTGCCCTATTAAAGCATGCTCTACTACCTTAGTATTGTACAGAATATAAGTTACCAAACAAAACTACGATAAAAAATAAATTACAATAGCAAAATGCAAGAGCTTTATCTTTATGAAGATATCTTAAAGAAAATTGGAGTCAATTTCTTTATAGTCCATTTTCTTTTACTCTTTACAACATGAGTAATTAATAGTGATTCATATTTTGCTTATTTTCAAGAGCGAAACCAAAGCCTTCCTTGGTTCCTTGCTCTAATCCTAATTTAGCACAACATAACATAAAAATGTAGATTATTAAAAGAAAAAATTAATACTTCACACATTTATGTCTTTCACGCCTTTTGAGGTTCTTTCTTTATTCTTTGAGTTGATTTTGATTTTTAGATTGAAATTGGATACTTGAGAGGATACTTTAACATGCATGCATATGCATGAAAAGATCAAATGTCTTGCTGTCTTACTTTACCTGTATAATTATGGCTTGTGTCATGAAAACTCTTTTTACTACAAGAAAATGAACGACGTGGAGGGTCTCAAGAGGGTTTTGTTTAATTCTTTCTTTTAAAAAAAGGGAACAATAGGATTTTAGTGATGTTGATGTAGACGTAGAAGTAGGTAGATCAAGCAGGAAAATTATATTTAAAACAAATCTTAGCTCATAGTTTTCTATGGTGTAAATGTGCATGATCATTATGATTACAATTTACAAAGTTTCACTTAATCTCTCCAAGACTAAAGTCTTTTGGAACATAACATAATGATGAATTTTTTTTGTTACTTTCTGTTTCAGATAATCTAAAGCCACATATTCTTGGAGAATGGAAGCATCATGAGAAAGATCATCTAAAGCTCCTTGCATGGGATGAACAAAGTCTTTTAGTTGGTGCACGAGATGGAATTTTTAACTTAACCTCACGCGATCTAAATGTTAAATCGGTAAGTCTAAAAAGTCAATTCTATTGTGAGCTTTAGAAATATTTTGTCACTACAAATATTTATTGTGGTGAATCTAACACAAAATGTAGTTTTATAGACCACTTTGGGTCTTCTAGACTAGACAGGCAGCATATCTTTATTCAGTCAAAGTCAAAGATTTATGTTCGTTCGTACACTCATACTCATGCATTTTAAAACTTAAATCTTTGGAAATGGATTTAGCTTGAGAAAAATTCTGAATCATGTTTTGTTTAGTATAATTTATTGTTTATGACTATTTATGGCCATTCATCTAAGTAAATGCAAATGTTTATGTTGTAACTTTATACGTTTTCAAAATAAAAAGGACACTTAATGGTTTCCTAGATGGTAAACTGGACGGCTTCAGCAGACCACCGGACTCAGTGTCAACTCAAAGGACAGGAAGATTCAGATTGTCATAATTTTATCCGGGTGCTTCATGGCCCAATTCATCACGTCCATCATCCTTCTAACCGAAATGGTCGTACTAATCGTCTTAAGAAGTCATACCCTGAAGATTACTCATCCAAGGAAGCAGGTAGTGATGTGAGTAATTCATCCCTCCCACCACGTTGGATTATCTGTGGGACGAATGCATTTAAACCAATGTGTCGTTACTACGATGAAAACCTTGAAAGTTTTACCGATGAATTCCCTGGAGCTGGCTACAGTCCATATAGTCCGAATCATAAATCAACTTCGATCCTTCATCATGGATCTGTTTATACAGCCACAGTAGCTGACTTTGGAGGAGCAGATTCCCTTATCTACAGGGCTCCGCTTCGAACAGAGCAATATGATTTGAAGCATTTAAACAGTATGTCGACTTACATAAAGATAAACAATAATGCAGTCTAAGGTAACACTAATTGCTTATTTACAGGTCCGGAATTCGTATCATCCATTAGTTACAATGATTTAGCACTGTTTTTCTTTCGAGAACTGGCTATAGAACATACAAATTGTGGAAAAATGGTTTACAGTAGGATAGGAAGGATTTGTAGATACGATAATGGGAGCCGAAAACATTTAGATCGTTTCACTACTTTCCTAAAAGCACGACTTACATGCACTGTTCCTGGAGACTTTCCATTTTACTTTGACTATATTCGTAAGTAAACAATATTTTGACGGATGTTTTAATAGAAAAGATGCCGCTTCATATCCGCAACAGCCATATTATGTCACAGTCACAATGCGAAAGGAAGAGTAATTGATATAAGCCAAGCTTATAAGAGATTTAGCATGAATGCGATAAATCTTCAAAAGGAATTCCCAAAAGTATTGATTCCTGATTCTCTTCATTGAAAAAGTTCTTTTTGTATTACTCAAGAATAAACCCACCGGTGTTCTCTGTATTTCCTTTTTTTTACTTAAAATTTGTCACACGAGCCCTTTAAATTGAGGAATGTCTATTCTACTCTTATTTAATTCTTGCATTTTGCTACGGTTTAGTGACACTTCCTAACCAGGGACCAGGTTTGCAGGCCATGGAAAGCTCAAGTTTCATGTTTCAAATACTATGAACTTCTAACTTGAAAAGTTTTCTTCTATTTTTGTACAATGATTGTTCTGAAATTTGATTAAGTATTCAGATCACAATTGAGGATTTAAATCCAAAAATTCTTTTTGTATCTTAATCGTATCCTTATTCATTTTTGACATCTCTAAATACTAATTTAAAAGGCAGATGTTTCATTTTGAATGTATTCTTACAAGTCAATCAATAGCCGAAACTGCATAATAGACATTCATATCATAAAAATAATAGAATTGAATTGAACCTTTGATACTAAACAGCTAAAAATCCAAATCATTCTTGTTAAATTTGAGCCATAGAGGGGAAAAAAAGTTCCATTGTTAGATTAAAATGATAAGGTCACCTTGACTTTGGTCCTTATGGGTTTGGTTCTGACGCGTGCCTTTTCTAAATTTAATTCGACTATCGTATCAGTTGATCTAATTGACTACTCCTGTAAATTTTTTGTGCTCTTTAGAGTATAGTACAAGCTGCATTAAACTAAAACACAACAAACAAATTCATTTGATTATTACAAATTACGTTATGTAAATAACTAATCCCGAGGTTCATTACGATTAAACTCACAGCAGCATGATTAGTCAGTGTCAAAAAGATGAGTATCAAAAGTCTTTGATTTATATTTGTATTTGTTTGACTATGAATGCAATTATTGGTTTATTTTTAACTTCCTTGTAAGATAAGAAATGTTTTATACGGAAACGTAAGATTTCATCTTCGCAATGAATTTAGGTATAGAACTCTATGGCCGACAAATCAGTTATCTCTGATAGCCATCTCTTTATGAGGAATAAACAATTTTTTTGACAGCATCGTTAACAGTCTAACAATTATGAATTTAAAGTCATTCATAGCTTCGTTGTAATATTTGTACAATGCAAATTCGTTGAGTCTGAACTAGCGTGACAGTGTGATGCTTCGACAAGATTACGTGACATGCTTAGCGGTTCTTATAACATTGCAAATTATGATAAGAAATTTTTGTTAAATTTCGATTTGGATCTTGTTTTCAGAGGGGACAAGTTCAATTTTTGAAGAAAACAAGCATAAATTAGACATGATATATGCCGTGTTCACCACACCGGAAAATTCGATTAGAGCATCTGCAGTTTGTGCTTTTACGATGGACGATTTGATCAAAGTGTTCGATGGACCGTTTAAGAGTCAACCAACTTTTGAATCTAGCTGGGTCCCTGTAGCTCCTAACGATGTTCCTAGCCCTAGACCAGGTTCCTGTCCCGAAGAACCGGACTACTATCCCGATACAGCATCCCTAACATTTTACAAAGCGCATCCTCTTATGGATGAAACAATTGTTGGATCATTGGTAATGGTGCACCCTTCCACTAATGAGCAATTCACAGTAATTGAAGTTGATCCAACAACTTCGGTGGATCATGATGTACATATACTGTATATTGGAACAACATCTGGAAAAATCTTAAAAGCTATAGTCCCTATTTATTTCAATCAAACACAAGGTGAAACACATTTTACACCCCACTTCAACTATTCTGCCAGTTACATATCAGCTTCTTGGGAGATATTTCCTGGACAAGCAATTAAGACAATTAAGCTACTACCTTCCAATACATTAATTGTTGGTTCGGAATCTCAAGTGAAGTCTGTTCCTATCCAGTTATGCAAACAATACTTTGCGTGTGGTGGATGCATAAGGTTACGAGATCCACATTGTTACTGGGACTTGGATGCGGAAAGATGTGTATCTGAGCAGGAAAAGAAGGAATCCAGTGGTGACATGAAACTCCGACAAGACATTGAATCTGGCGATGACCAGTTCTGTCCCCCTGGTAAGTAATCCGTGGTTTAGAATTTTAGTTTATCTTTCAATCAATTTCTCAAAGCCAAAATAATAGAAAACTCATTTTCGCATTAACATTAACCTTGAGCAAAATATTCAATAAATCTTCTAACTCTGTCTCTATAAAACCAAATCTTTAGAAATTATCAAAAAAGATGAAGATGAGATTACGGAGAAGGATGGTAATTTGATGATAACTCTTCAAGCAAATGATATTTCGAGTAGTACAGCTAGCATAGATAAAAAGGACGACTCTGCAGCGTGTTGTCCTTGTGCCCTTCCACCAAAAGATACGGACGATAAATTCAGAGCACTTTCTCCAAATGAAAGCAGCGAAATCATTCCCGACCAAGAAATTAGCTTTAGTGCATATAATCCGGAAATCTCAAATGAAATATCTAAAGTTCCGACAAATTGCCCAGGTAAGCCCAGTCTTTCAAGCAGGGAAAGTATTTTGATAGCTCTTAGTTGGCATGTAGTATTTGCATGATATGTAAGCTAAAACCTAATTCTACTTTAGTTTTAATTGTGTAGTAATATAACAATCAACGTTAAAAAATCTTCTTATTAAAAATTTATAAACAAAAATGCACCTATTTGATTGTGGCTACACTTCTGCTTCCTAATTTGTATTTTATTCAAATCGAGTAATTTGAATGAATGTAGTATATTTCATTTATAAATTTTCCATCACAATTAAATTACTGTAATCATTGTTGTATTAAACTAAAAGTAGCTAATTAATGTGTTTAACACAATTAAACAAAATAAGCAGACTGGGCTTATCTGTACAATTCTTTACACTTTCTTCGTTCACGCGTGTCTCGCCTTGTCTATTATTTTTCTTTGTGCTTTCTTCTTACCCTAAGCAGCAAAACTAGAGGTTGATTCTCCAGCAAATGCTATAATTGGTTCTTAATTTTTGTTACAGATGACTTTTATTCCCAATCCGTCATATCCTCTGATGGTATGACTCGAAGTTCCGTGGTTCTGGCCTCAGTTGGCTCCGGAGTGTTGGCCTTATTAATTGGATTTTTTATTGGGTTCGTTGGATCTCAGTGGTTAATGAATAAAAAGAGAAAAACTAAAACTGCTGCAACAAATGCTCAACTAGCAGCAGCAATTAATGAGCAATCCCAAAGGCTCACAGCAACTAAACCAATAGACTTTGTTATGAATATGAACGTGAATAATAGGACGCTAAGTGCTAATCCCCTTAAAAATAATTTAAATCACACAGACACATTAGAAAAAACAGTAAAGAAGATATATCTATGAGGAAGCATTTGAACTGATTTTAAAGTGTCACTGTGTTATTTATCTGTGTAAAACTAACCTTGTAAATCTATCCTTTTTTATTGTTTTTATTAAACATTTTGTTATTTATTATTTTTCGTGTACATATTAAAATCCCTTGTAAATGATTGGATTAATCCCAAACCCAAAGTTGCATTGTGTTCATATCCCTTAAATAAGTGAAAGCCCCAATCAAAAAGGTAATTACCTCCCGAAAATAACAGAAAGAGAATCAAGTATCATCGGAGAAAGTACTAGCGAAGTTAAGTGAAAGTGTGAATCCTACCTCCAGAACAAATCCTATGTTATGCCTTAAATTGTGAATCACGTGCCTCAAAACTCTGTGAATTATCATCGTAAAAGACAATTTTCATTTCAATATACCTGAAGATTTGCCCATGCCTTTAATTTGTTAGGTCTAAATTACCAACTTTTAGGCTACCAGGCATAGGCGTTGTATTTAACTTAAATTATAATTGATGCTAAGATTTCAATAGCTTTCCAATCTTGTTATGAGTCCTATATTATCTATCTGTTTGAAATATTTTCTGTGTATTTGTTTAACTGTTATTAGGTTATACACTGTATGTAATTGTTTTATAATTGTTAAACTATGAATATGAAATAGACTGAACTGGGACGGGCATATGAATATTGTTATTGAATTATTCCTAAGTTTATAGGCTAGTGAACAAATAGTATTATTTTGTAGATTTACTTGGACAAATCTACTACCAACGTTGACAATGAGTTGTAATTCAGCTAGTATAATTTTATTTATATTATTGTTAAATTATTTTGCAGAATGATATTTTATATTCATAAGATTTGACACAACACAACATGATCTTTTCTTTTTGTTTTGCCGTTATGCCATGTATTACTAATTGTTTCAAATGCAGCTGAAAAATCAAGGTGCGAAGTTTTTTCTGATTGATCATAATAATTTTAAAATACTCTGTTTTGTTCCAGAATTTTATATTTTCTACGTCTTCACCACGAAAGATATTATTTTACAACTATTTAACAGTGTATTAGAAATTAGAATTCTTCTTAAGAGCAACTGCAACTGCTTAAACCAAGCAACATATTTCACAAATCAACCCACCAATTTTTTATACACCTAGACATACTACTTTTACTCACTTAAGCAAGACAGATTTGACTTTAAAATAATCAATCAATTATTTAGCATTTATTTTAATCAATTATGAATTATGATCAAAATATAAAAGAATAAAAATATTCAATCAATTAGTTTTAAAAAACGAAATCTTCAACAGTCTAAATTGTAAGTTTTCTTCATAGGTTTATGTAATAAGAGCCTCTTGCACTGGAATGAATGAATGGAATGGAGAGAGCGAAGTGAAAGTAATGAAAGTAGTCTTTTATTAAGTATCGTTAACTTACCTCTTTGGAGCATATTCACCAAATTGAATATAATTAGCATTGCAAAACACAGAACTGTATTTACAGCTTGAAGCACGAAGCGATGGGTTTAATATTGAATTTGCATAAAATGTAACAGCGAGGTTATGACTGCAAAATACTGGAAATATAATTAAAATTTATTTTATATGTTATCATCGATTGGGATTGCTATATCTTACTATTCATCAGCTTTTCCAAACTCCTACATTGAGGTTGTGGTAATGGTCCACCTTTGTTAATAAAGAAATCAAGGTGACCAAGCGGTCCAAAAAATCCAAGCGTCCCTTGACTCGTGTGCAAAACATCAACAAACTTCGCGTCGGAGTAGTATAACCTTTTCGACTTTGGAAAGGTTTGGAATATGGGGCCGGCTGTAATGGGTTGAAACGAAATGAATCAATAACTGAAACTTTGAAATTATACATTTTTAGGAACCTGGATCAGTCCCAGTTATTCTGCCTATCAATTTCCTTCTCCATATAAAGTAGTTTCGACCAGCACTTCCAGCAATATGAGCTCCGAGTGACTGTCCAACAATATGTATGGATTCTGGACCTCTTGGAAGTTGTCCTTGACTTTCAAGAAAGGAAATGAATTCCTGGACTCTTTTACCCACTATAGGAACGTTATTAACTACTTTGACAAAAAGGGGTAACAAACTAAAAGTGGACACAATTGGGACAGATGGAATATTTATCCCATGGCCCGATAATTCACCCCAGTCGACAATTATTACATTAGACGATGTAGCAAACCCCATATATAAATAAGCTAAATAAAATAAACTTTATACAATGAATTGCTTAAGATATTTCTTTGTATATGTTTACCATTTTTGATTTCTTGGTCGCTCTCATAATTCTGTAAAAATCCGCTTAGATAAATAATTAGGTTTTTCTTATTGTCATATCTGGACGAAATTACAGAGTTAATATTCCCGTAAACTAACTCTTCAGCTACATTTTGGTTACTTCAATTAAATTATTTTTATATTAAAATCATAAAAATTCAAATTATTGGAAAAACCCAAACATTTGTTCCCTTACCTTGAATCTGCATATAAATAAAAACGTACTTTGTTTGGATCAGAAGAAATCTTGTAATTTGAGGTTTCTACTTTCAATATTAACATTCCACAAATGAAGTAAAGTACATTTCTTCCGTAAATCAAAAATTGCATTATAGATAAATTTCGCTTTTTACAATACAAATTAACAAAAATGTATTTCCTTTTCACAAGTTCACTCAAGTTGCTTGTAGTGGTAAGTGTTGCAAAGTCCAAATTAAAAATAGGACATGTTCTTATTCAAACAAATATATTAAAATGCAGTATGTCAAACATAGACTTTGGAACCCATTAGAATCCTTAGGTAATTTCACAGGAAGTCAATATTTGCACATTGCTCATTTTACTTTCCCATCAAGTCAACAATGACTTGTTAACATTTAATTCAGTAAAAATATTTCCAATTGTAGTTACATATCAATAAAATCCTCAAAGAATTACCAGTAAATTGCTCAAATATAGCACCACAATCGCCCAGTCACTAATTCTATTATTAGTAACATATTCGAGGATCGCGAATATAATCTTACTTCCTACAAATAAACTATACTTAACATCGTTACATCGTTATCAAAAATATGGAGTCATATATCTATATTATATAAATTTAACCATATTGTCAAAATTGCAATCATTAGCTTGTTTCCATTAGTATCAATTAAACAGTTAATCTGCCTCTTCATTATGAGAATCTAGTGTCGTAACTTTTTAATAGTAAGAACGCTCAAACCAACAGCGAGTGGAATCACTACAATGCAACCGAGCAATGGCCTTGACCAAAATTGAGCAAGATTCTTCATCTGTTTCTTTTCATCCTGAGTAGCATTTTCCTAGAAAAGATTTTTTTAAAATTAGAATAAATAAACAATTGCTACTAATAAATATTTTAGTAAAAGATCAAATTTTTACCTCTAGCAAAACGGATTTGACGTGGAGCACACTTTTACAAAATGTTCTAGATGATTTAATTGATGATTCAACAAGAACAATTAATTCCATCATAGTAAATGTCTCCTTTCCAACTTGAAACAAATTGGGATTTTGAAGGACAGCCTTGTTCAAAGTAGTAGCATTATTTTCCAATTTCTTTGAATAGGTAGCAACGTCACTTAGCAAACATAGAACTTCAGGAAGCCTAAATGCAAAGCAAGGACTTATATTCAAATCCCAGGGAGATGTGGTATGGCTTGAAAACGTACGTGATAAACCCCTGCAAAAAGTGAGAATTTGCAGCTGTATTCCAAGAAGCAGCCCTGATGGATTGGATAGTTTCCAAGATTGCTTGTCTATCAGCTCCATTTGTAACACCGATGTCCTTCAAATCATCATCCGTTATTCGGAGAAAAGTCAAGTAATTGATATCCTGCGCTTCAAATAATGGAATAAGAGAGTCTAGACTTATTTTGGACAGGAACATAGCAATCTGAGATTTTTCTGGGAGAATGTACCTAAAATTCATATATATCTAACTTGCTCAACAAACCCTACTAAATTTGCTTACAGAAATATGACGACATACCTTCTTAAGTAATTCGATTCGTGTAGTGATAATACTGTTTTAGCAACATTTTTCGTCGCAGGGTCTTGACCAGGTCTCCATTCCGTAGTTTCAACTAAATTAAGTATAGCACCCAACTGACAAAGAAAAATATTAATAGATTGCATCAACTATTTGGAAGTTATAATTTTTTATTTGTTTATACCTTTTCCTGACCATTTTCCAGAGCTTTAGTATAAGGAGTGCAACCTTCTTGATCAGCAACCATGGCATCGGCCCCATGATCAAGCAAAAGCCGCATTAACTTCCGGTATCCAAATTGAGCAGCAAAATGCAAAGCCTGTAGATTTAGTTATTAGAAATCCAATAAAAATAAATTGATTTGACTAACTTACTGTGGATTGATAGGTATCCTTGCCATTAATATCCAAACCATTTTCAATAAAATACTGCACCAGCTCTATTCTGTTATTCCTAGCCACAAGAGCAATGGGACTAGCACCAGGTCGTTCAGAAGCCTTGACATCAGCACCATATTTAACTAGAAGCTTGATTCCTTCAATAGTACGTTCACTCTGTGGGTCAGCCGTAGCATCATGTGAGGTGGCCAATGCCAAAATAGGACAGTAACCATCTATTTAGTAATTTAGTATAAGCCAAACAATTGGGAATGATAATGAAACAGTCAGTCATTTAAAAGATATACCAGAACTCCGATGATTTGGGTTAGCACCACACTCCAACAAACAATTGATTAGCTCTAAATTTCTTCCAGAGCATGCAAACATTAATATAGACCAATGTCTATGCGAAGCATAAACATAATTTACAAGCTCTTCTCCTTTATTTTTGTCTGTATGATAAGGATAATATTCTAGCATAAGTTAGATTAATAAAAACAATGGTCAAGTCAAGCTATACCACATACCACGGTCCAACTCTGCAATGAACGAAGCATAATCCCCGGCTTGAGCAGCTTTTAACAAAATTTCATGTGGAAGTAAAATGACCTGCAGGAAAACAAGCATACATCAATTCAAGAATCCAATCAATCATAGGTTATTAGAATTGATTTCATAATAGACAACTATTAACTAACCGGCGGACGAACAGTACGAGGGATTGGTGGACCAAAACACCCGAATTCATCTTCTGAGTCCTCATCAGAACTAAGTCCTCCAGGTCGGTAGCCCATGGACGCCATTCTTGCTCTTAATTTATCACTGACGATCAGTCAATTAGGATTAATTAAGGACCCACCAAAAGAACAGAGAATCGACAATAAAGGTATAAAAACTAAATTATAGTTCTTATCAGAAACTCAGTTTTGTTTTGCAATTATGCAATTTCTTACAATTTATTTTTGATAGGCTGTGTTTTAGAAAATACACTCGGTATATATATAACTTCTAATTCTAACTGGAATTATTTCTAGAATCCGAAATCCGATGCTGAAACCAATGAAACAGAAAAATGAGCGGGCTCAATCCTCAATGTTGTTTGACTTGCACTTGACAGCTTTTTTCCCCTGGATTGGATCATGTACATTCTCTGACCGCGAGTTCATTATCACTTCTTAACTAAAACAAAGCATTCAAGAAATTCTAGAGGAAGTTCCTTCGACATCGACTTGACACTTTCTTCTGAATGATGGCAAAAAAAATGAAATTCACAGAAATCGATAATTAATTATGAAATGCAAACAGTGATTTTGATTATTTTGGATTCAATTATTGTATCTTTATTCCTAATTTCCCTTAAGTAATCTCAGTACTTCTGATTTTGACTAAGCTCATACGTATAATTAAAGAAATATATAGTATTTTGTACGAAATATGACATTACTACTGACTATATGACCTTGGCCTATTGTTCGTAAAATTCCAATTTGCAAATGGGCTTAAATTAAATCGACAATAATTATCCTAAATTGAACTTAAGAAAAAAGAAAAGATAGCAAAATAATTTAGCTTGACTTGATTTTGATAAAATTATATTCTACTTTTAATAGGAATCGAAGAAGCGTGAAACACTTCATCAATTTATATTTTGTTTTTGTATTAAATGCGACAATGCGAGTTAGTTAGGTTTCGATTTTAAGTTAGTTAGAATCATAAAGTACCGTTTCGTTATTCTAAAAGGTAATAGAAAAAGAAAGCAAAGAATTAAGAAAATTAAATTAATCTTGTATTTAAACTTAAGCGATGATTCCCAAGCCAAATGAGATAAGACTAATCCACCAGTTATCAGTGGTATGGCTGGAAGCTAGAATGGGAATCTTTTTGAAGTGACATTGTGACAAAATACTTAATTAAATTGTTCTCGTAAAACTTGAGATAACATACTAGTTTTTCTTTTCTTAGAGAGTGATTTCAGTATTGAGTTTGATTGAGTCTGAGTGCAATTATGGGTTCTTGTTTCTGATTATTACGTTAATTTTTGGCTTCACATTTTCAGCAAGTAGTTGAGCAAAGGATGAACCGAATACAAGACAATCCAAATTAAGCATTGTAGCTGCCATATTCTCATCAATTGAGCGTGTTGTGTCTTCCAATAGAAGCCTTCCTTCACCACATTTCAATTCCAATCGAAATGCAAACTTCTCAGCATCCTTTCTTGATCCAATGAGTTGTACATTAGCAAAAAGTTGTGACCCTTCTGGCTTATCTTGCCTGGCAAGGACAAACATGAAGTGTTGCCCAAAGCAATGCTGCACTATAACTCGTTCCACAACATCTGGTCGAGTAATATTTTCTGCCACAATTTCCATATGTTCTCCTTTGAACATAAACGCTTTATGTTGGCTCATCAGATGAGTTTTGACCTGGTCTAGCGGTCCTTGCCATTTACAAGAAGAAACTGATCCAGGAAATGGACATTCATATGGACGATGCTCACAGATATCCTCATGTTTAATTTTATCTGTATGAACTAACATCATACAACATCCTCTAGAAGCATGCTTGCATGGAAAACGCACAGTATTAGCGATTCCTTCCATGGCGAAGTTTCTAATATTTCCTAATGGACCCCGGCATATAGGACAAACTGAAGAAAGTTTAGGATGACATTTTGAGCATATTAAATGCCCAGCACAACATTGGAATATTGGTGGAAGAGCATATTCAGTGCAGACTGGACACTCAAAGTTGCTTAATATTTTCTTCCAGGATGTTGAGGTAGCCTCAGAGCCAGAATTATTCATTGGTGTTGTTGTTGTTGTACTTGTACGAGTTCCAGGGGCACCAGAAGTACCTGAACCAATCTTTTTGGTTGGCATATTAAGATGAAACTAAGAATAAGAATGTATTTGGTATTGGTTTGAATTTAAGCAATTGTTTTGTTTTTTGTTCCATTACCTAGTTCTTTCCAAAACTCAGTTTTGTTTTGCAATTTCTTACAATTTATTTTTGATAGGCTTAGGCTGCGTTTTAGAAAATACACTCGTATCACTAACTGCAATTATTTCTAGAATCCGAAGCTGCAACCAATGAAACAGAAAATGAGCGAGCGGTCTCACTCTCACTCAGTCAATCTCAATGTTGTTTGACTTGACAGTTTTGTTTGACAGCTTTTTCCCCCTAGCCTGGATTATAATCATATGGATCCTCTTACCGGGAGTTCATAGTTAAACCAAAACATTGGAAATTTTCAAATTGTCCATTTGAATTCCTCAACTTTATCTCATATTCACATCCCATCCATCACCTATTTATCCCGTTCTGAGAAAATTCTTGAAACAATCGGAAAGTTGGACATCAGAATAAATTCTAGCGACTTACTAGCTTAAAGCAATAATGCATGGTCTTTGCTGTTAATTAACAATACGACTAACAATACCCGTCGAATTTTTAAAACATTGGCAATTATGCGTACAGACAAATTCAGATTATAGAGAAATATCGAAATATTAATATGTAATTGAAAGTATTAAAAGTACTCTACATTTTTCAACTTGTTTGAGCAGAGCAAGAACAAAACTTGTTGGCCAACATTAGATCCAGACATACAATTGGATTAAACGGATCAAACATATTGAGTTGGCTTTATTGATTTATGACTAGATAACAATAAGTTTAGGATTTATCTAATGGTAGTTTCATTTTCCATTCCTATTATTATTGTTCTTATTATTGTTGTTATTATTGTTATTATTATATCCACCTTTAGATGCTTCTCCTCCGCGTTTAGTTAAGAAATCCTGATAAATTTGAGCTTGATGAATTGGAGTAAAAATGGCTTGCTGGACTGGGGTCTGTTGGATCGGAGCAAAATAAGCTTGTTGGACTGGCTCCTGAGGAGTTGGTGCAAAATAAGCTTGTTGTTGTTGGATGGGCTCTTGAGGAGTTGGTGCAAAGTAAGCCTGCTGTTGTTGGACAGGCTCTTGGGGAGCTGGTGCAAAATAAGCTTGTTGCTGTTGGATAGGTTCTTGAGGATTTGGTGCAAAATAATCTTGCTGTTGCTGTTGAACTTGAACATTTTGAGGTAATCCATAATTTTGAGTTGGAGCTGGAACATTAAGTGATACTTGATTATTATCATAGCCTTGTTGGAGTTGAGGTGCTGGTAACTGTTGAGCATTATTGTCCAGGCCACCTCCAAGAACTGAATCAGTTTTGTAACGGATAAAGTAAACCTCTGGTCTAGTTAGCTTAGCTGGTTCTGGAGTCGGCACAACAATTGGAGCTTGTTGTTCTGGTTTCTTCACAAGCACATAAACAAGTGTCTTTTGTTCTGGTTCCGGTGGAACAACAGGTACTTGTGGTTGATCTGGAACATTTGTTGGAGCTTTGATGAAAATAATTTTGTAGTGTTTTTCACGTTTTGGAAACACAATTGGCTGTTCATTTTTCTTTCCATGGTTTTCGACCTCGGGCTAAAAACAAAAGTTTTATTGATGATGCATGGATTTCGTAAAAACATTGCCAAGGAATATACACTTACCGGTGGAAGATGAACACTTATATGTTTCTTAACCTGCAAAGCAAAAACAAATTTAATTAATATTAGCGAATATTTCGACCAAGCTTTTAAACAGTTAACTCTTTTAACTTTAATTAAGTCTCATGTAACTTGGGATGAAGTTGGAAATGTTGACAAAATTATTACATACCGTTGGCTGATCATTGTTTCTCTGGCCTTGTTGGTTTGAAGGCGCTCCATACGCTTGGTTTGGGACAGGGGAACTTTGTGCTGGTTGTCCATAGGCTTGGCTTGGAGCAGTATTCCTAGGTGGTCCATATGACTGTTGTACTGAAATCCTTGATTGAAGTGAAGGTGATGCTGGAATTGTAGATGGTAAAACAGTAACTTGCGAAGCAATTGGGTTAGAGAACTGAATTGTTGATTGTTGCTGCTGACGAGCTGGGGCATAAGCGATTTGCTGGACTTGGGGAGCTGGAGCACTATACTGGACCACAGGGGCCTGAGAATTTTGTGGAGCCGCATATATCGGTGCTGGTTGAGGTGAATATTGAATTTGTTGAGCAGGGGCCGCATAAACCTGCTGGTTCTGTTGTTGGAATGTGGTTGGGACTCCGTAAGATTGTACAAGTGGTTGTGCTTGAACTGGAGCTTGTTGTGGTGCATATTGAATTTGCTGAGCTGGTGCTGAATAAATTTGCTGGGGTTGTTGTTGAACTGGTGCTCCATAAGATTGTTGCACGAATTGTTGTGCCTGAATAGGAGCAGGTTGTGGTGAATACTGAACTTGTTGAGCTGGTGCAGCATAAACTTGCTGGGCTTGTTGTTGAACTGGTGCTCCATAAGATTGCTGTACAAATTGTTGTTGTTGAATTGGAGCTGGTTGTGGTGAATACTGAATTTGTTGAGCTGGCGCTGCATAAAATTGCTGGGGTTGTTGTTGTTGTTGGACGGGTGCTGGAGCTGCATAAGATTGCTGAATAAGTGGCTGTGCTTGAACTGGAGCAGGTTGGGGAGAGTATTGAATTTGCGGGGCTGGCGCATATTGTACCAATTGTTGTTGTTGTGGAGCTGAATTAAAATTTACTGCAGCCTGTTGATAACCTCCTCCTGTTGGTAGCGAATTTGGTTCTGCTGAGGCTAAAAGTTGACGAAGGTCGATTCCATGTAAATTATTGTCTTGAAAAGTTTTTCCAACGCTAACACTCGTTGTGTAAGTAAGCGGTTGGGGAGCCTGGCTTGTGGTAAGCATCACGGTACATGATGCAAACACCTGGAAAAGTTAAGATTTAAAACAATAATTAGTAAGACTATTGGTATATAACTATTAACTTGTTGATTGATCTTACAAATAAAATCCACATTTTGTAGTGTCTTTCGAATAGATACAAAACAAAATTTCCACTCAAGGTGTTTATCTGCTCACTTTCCAAAGAAAACTGAAATGTTTTATCAATTCATACATTTAATATTTAGAAATATAAAATACTTTATGAAAATCAGGAAGGAAGAACTTTGTTTTTCATTTCAACTATACATGTGTAATTGTGGCGTAATCAATAGAGAGCAAAGTTGGGGTGGATGATGTTTCTTTGGATCAATAAAACATGAACATTGAGCGTCCACAATTCAATGGGATTTCTTTAACAATTACGATAGACCTAAAAGATGACTTTGTGGCTGTGGGGTAACATTTATTGTTGTTGTATATAAGGCCATAAATGTGTGGTAAGGGTGAAGGGTGGCTTCTCGGCAGGTTATGAATATGATATTCTGCCTGTACACAACATAACAATAATTGTTGGGACACAGAAGTTTCTTATGTCATGAGTTAATGAATATGAATGTTGATAAAAACTAAGAGTGAAATTTGTAAATCAAAAGAATTTAATGGAATAATTTACGTTCTTTTACACATTTACAGAAATAAAAGTGAATTTTTACTTATTTATGGATTGATGAATTATAAATTTAATTGCCTCGAGCACAATAAAATCTAATGTTACTTAAATGCAAGGGAACTGTAATTACCAAATTCTATACATGACACAATTAGCAATCCAATCCAATTAACAATTTAGATTTTAAGGATTGTATTGACCCCTTAGCCAATGACCAGCTTCCTTATATTTGCCTTTAAATATTTATAGATAAGAAAACCAATAATTGAGCAATTTATGAATGATTAAAAATTTTCTCGACTTTGGAATATGATTAATTGAGTTAAAATGAATATTAAAATCAGATCAGTCAAGCGTCAAGCCCAACCTTTCTAATAGAATTCAAGTAAGGTAAGCATCCTTTGCCTTTCACAACTTTCTTGATGTATCAATAATGAACAACCTTAACTCTGATATTAAGAAAACTACTCTAATTTTTACATTTAATAACTTAATATATTAATCATGGTGATTCATATCATCAAAATCATGTATAAGACTAATTTTTAGAAAATTTTAAAGTTCAATGCCACAATACCGTAGAATCAAATCCGAGAGTTTTACTTTACTACATAAATATGATATGATTTTCATTTTCATCCTTGCAAATCTTAATGTAAATCTACCACTATATAACTAATATGCGTTTTTGAAAATAAATCGAAGAGTGGAGTAAGTATGTCACAAAAGGTGCGGTTAAATAATAATCGTCAAACGAATCTTAAATGCATAATGACCCTATAGTAGATTCAACTTTGTTCTTTTTTACTTTGAATTGTTGTATCATCACTTATAAGTCATAACAATCAGACAGACAAAAAACGCAAAGATCAGAGGATGTAGTTGTGGAAGGGATATTGAATATTTATTTCCTGATCTACACGCGTAAAATTAAGGGTTTGCAAAAAAAAACTTGTCCTACAACTTTCAAATTGAAAAGGGTAAAGTTACAATATGAAAATTAAATTAAAACATTTGACTCTTAAATTAACAGTAGAAAATAACCAGCCGGAGGCAAGATGCGGCTAGATGAAATGCGAAGCTATAGAATAAAATTGTACAAATTGCGCATGTAAAAT
>JAQGCY010000225.1:0-21950 GCA_034700645.1 Xenylla mediterranea | reverse complement strand
TTAAGATATAATTTATGTGTTAAAAATCTCGATTAACTTGATGCAAAATGACGATTTACTTATCTAAATTACCAGATTTGCATTTTTAGATGCATGTTTCTAAAAATATAAAATTATAGCTGCTAATGTGCCTTAAATCAATCGTTTTAGCCTTTAGCTACTGTTTAGTTTTAACTTTTGAGTTTGACTTGATGAATTAGTAAATGTTTACATTTAACAGGAAGAAGAAATCTTTTTCTAAAGGATTTCAATTTATACACGATTACTTCACACATATCTAGTCGTATTCGTAATTCGTATATACGTATGCTTAGCAGTAGTGGTTGGTTTCCCAAAAAGTGGTTTTGCGGTATTTCATCCAGCTTTAATACTTTAAACTAAACTAAAGTATATCCAAAGATTCTAAAGTTATTCTTGCTATGCTCTATTATAGTGCAAATTTTGGCTAATCAAAAAAGCCTAAGGAAAGATTTAACTTTTTGTTATAATCATGTAAGCATTTATGCGTGCATGTATTATGTATGATTCATCATCATTTGAATACTTATTATTATTATTTAAGATAATGTTGACATTGAAATTTGAAAGGAGGAGAAGCCTATTCAACATTTACGCCCATTTACCACTATACTACCATACATTGAGAAATTTATGTTTGTTTTTTTTTTTCTAAAGAAAGTCATTAAGAACATCCTTCAACTCCTTCCAAAACAAAACTGATGTAATGTGAAATTAATATATTATTTTAAGTTTAGAGATAGAATAGAAAATGGAAATCAACTCAGCCATGCATGTCATTACTTTATTATGTACAAAGTGAGTATAGGAAAAACTACATGGATGTTGAAACATCCATTATGAATTTTTTTTTTGAAAATCCTGTACAAGCCAAGGATTATCGGGAAATTTTTTTTTAAAACAAAATGTTCTTCATGATCACTCAACCAACTGACGAAATTGAAGCAAGTAACAAAACTAAACTACAAGGAGGAAGAAAAAATCCATTATGTATAACTTAAACTTCTTAAATTTATACCCATACCCACACCTGTCATATTTTTACGCTACACTTAATTTTAGAGGATGTTATGCAGAAAATGAGTCATTTACCTACCTGAATCCTGAACTTAAAGTACATGTCATGGCGATGCATGGCGTATCTTAAAAAATGGACCATAAAAGAAGGACAACTTATGTTCAATTTTCTTTTTAACTTTCTCTACTACTTTCTCTTGCTCTCTCTCTCTTGAGACTTAGTCTAGCTTTTACAGCATTTTCATGTCTTTAAAAAAACTCATTAGTCACGTCTAATATAACAAAGCATGACAGTAATAAGAAGCAAAAGACAATTTTCATGAAAATATGAGATCATTATTCATTAATCATAGAAAGAAATAGGCTCATTTTCCTTATGCTAAAATGTAATTTGGTAGACAGGAGATAAGCAATTTAAAGGTATAATTTTTCTTATGTTAAGCTTTTTAAAAATAAGTAAATGTAAAGAAGGCTTTTTTGCTCCGGAAAGAAATTCAATTTTCGTAAAATTAAACAAAATTTTCCCTTCCCCAAAAAACTTAAATGTAAAAAGGGTGTTTGAACTAGAAAATGAAAATGCAAAAATTTTTTAATTAATTCCTTACATAATTCAAAGTTACTCTACGGGAGTTTGGAGTCTCATAGTTCTTTTTTTCCAAGGATACAGGAAATAAATGAAATGAAAATTCAAATTCTATTCATTCAAAAGAGAAAGTCTTCTGCATTAGGAGGGTGTAGTAAAGGAGAAAAAGTAAAGTACGTATATCAGTAGAATTGTTACATGTTAAAAATTAGAGCTTTACGATACTACTATACACATAAGAAAGATAAGGTCCCAAAAGCCATTCCGTTCGTACATTCAACTAACTTGAATTTCAGTAGAAAAAAAAACGAAAGTAAAATTAGAAATGAGGATGAAGATGAAGGAAAAACTCATGGGGAAATCGTAAGTTTACTATATGTAGCATTAATGAAAACGCCTACAAAAAGAAAAATGGCAGGCTCTTTGAATATGTTTAACTTTTAGGTCTTCAGTACATACACATATCTATCTAGAATATGTATATGTACTACATACGCGTATAGAATTTTCTCTGGTGAAAAGATGTTTCTTCTTTTTATGAACAAATTACATGTAATAACGTTATTCGTTGCTCTTTACTTTTGGTATCTATAAAATAAAACTAAACATTAAAATTTGTTAAGTTGACTTACTTTGACATGATTTTCTCATTCTATGTATGTACGTTAGTACGTTGGGCTTGAAAAGTAAAAGCAAAAAGTTAATAAACATATGGATGGATCATCATGTAATTAAAGGGAAAGAAAAACAAATTACAAAAACAACTACTAGGTACTAGTATTACTACCTACTACTTCGTTCAACTTAATATCTAACTTTTTAGTATTCTCATAAGAGCAAATCATAAGAGTACTTTATGTTTATACATGCCAACTTTTTCCAAGTGAAAGCAGTCAAAATTAGATAAGTTTAGTCAGTAAGAATACTGTTAGATGAAAGTCAAATTTTTGGTCAACTGGGAAATTTCAAGAAATAAACTCTACAAAATGAAACAAAAAAAAATTAAGGTTAAAACATGAATGAGTGAATGAAACTTAAAATATTCTGCAAAGGAAATATTTTAAACAGCTCCTTTGTGATTATCTTAAGAAAATTCTTCTTTCTTTCATTTTCTTCTGAATTTAAAGACCTGAATACTAAATGACTTTTTGAAGAGTAAGGTTTTTATTGACGTAAAAAGAAAATGCAGAAGAAGAAGAAAATTTTATTATATATTTTTTCTTTTATATTTATTTTCTTCCAACTCAACTGACAGTTGATTTTGAAAAGTTGAAAATTACGTGAAGCATGCAACGTAAGTACAATTTTTCTTGAGAGGGAACGTCGAAAAGCGGGTATAACTATTACTAATGAAAGCAAATTTACTTCATCCAGCAAATTCTTAAACTACAATTAAATTTCACATCATTGCTGTTTCAAGAGCATGAAAATCATTCAACTTTTAAATTCACGATGCTTTTTCTTCCTGGTGCGGTTTTTCTATGATGTCTTTTACTGTTGATACCTTACTTCTTCATATTTATTCTTCTAAACAGACGTCATTTTATCTAGTATTCAGAAAAGTTTCTATAATTGTTTGTGGTTTGTATTTTCAAAAGAAAACATAAAAGGAATGAAAAAGTAAAAACAAAGAAACTCATCTTCAGTCAAGGGAAAAAAATAATAAAAAGCACCACATGGCATTTTTTTTAAAATTCGTCTTATGCAAGTAGTAATATAACTTACATATCTACGAAATAAACAAAAAACCTCAACATCCTTCTTCTCATCTTTAAATACTTAAACTAAACTCAAAATGTTGAAAAATATTTACTAAGATGTGGATATTGTGTGTATGTATTGTATGTATACATTGGATTTAGAAGGGAGCCTTTTACTAAAAACTTAAAAAGCCTCTTAAAATATTTAATAATTTGTACTACTAAGGAAGGAACGTATAAGACAAAATGGTTTTTCCTTAAGGCTTTTTTTGTTACTACATAAAATTCTTGAAGTAAACGTGTAGATGAAGAAAAGTTTCTTTTAAGATTAAAGATGAAGTAAAATGTAGCCTTTGGGTAAAAATTTTATATTTAACTTTCCTTAAACCTAGTAAAGTATAAGAAGTAGCAAGTAGACGAATATGAAATTTTTTAAAAGAGTTTGAGTCTCTTTATACATAAGTCTACCTTTCTAAACGTAAACGAAAAGATTTTGAATTCATACAAGGAAAATACCGGGTATCCAAAAAAAGTTTCGTCAAAAATTGTTTACTTTCACTGAAAATTGTTGTAAACAGGTAGGTTAGATTTACTAATGGAAGGTATAATTTGTTACTCCAATGAAGCTTATTTCTGGAGTTATGCTACAATGGGCCTAGTAACTTTAATATGGCCATCACGATCACCTCGGCCTAAACCTGCATTCACCTCAACAACTTCAACCTCCTAAAAACTAGACATACTGCATATATATGTTTTTGATAAGAATTTTTCTTATATTATTATTTTTTACTCATCATCATGCACGCCTGCCTAGTTTTCTTAACCCGCTTGTCTATCTCTCTAGTTCTTTTAAAAACTTTTAAATTAAACTACGTTATACATACATGGAAGATGAGAGTCAAGAAAAACCTAAGAAAAAGTTTGTAATTTTCTTCTTCTTCTTTACTTTTTCAAGTTTTTCAATGTAATCCTACTACACATTTTACAATTTTGAGTTTTCTAAAACGAATAGGAAAATGGAAAAAGAAAAGTACAAACTATCTTTTCTTTCTTTCTTACTTTTCTACTTTTTCTATAGTTTTTTCCCCTACTACGATATCAAAATCCCTTATATATTTTCTTTTCCTCTTAAGACTTTTTCAACTGTCTTTTCTATTATATAGACTTTCTATTTTCTACTTTTTCTTTTAAAAGGAGAAAAAGAAAAACCTTTCTTGCATACATTATAAAAACTGAGGACACAAAAAAGTTGAAGGGAGAATGTTGCCAAATTTTTGAATGAAAAGTAAAACCTGAAAGCAGTTTACGTAGACTCAAAAATCTTCGGAACAAAAAATTCAAATAAGTTTTTCCAATAGGATGAATCATGTTTATCTAATGAAAATCAGTCAATCTATGGAATCCTAATTTCGGTTCTAATACGACTAGGAAGAGGATGGTGGCACATAGTAGAAAAAGTAAATGTCAACATTGGCAACATTGAACTTCCCCTTTCTTTCATGCATGATGGAACTTTTTCTCTTCTTTGAAAAAGTGAAAGAAGTTGAATTGAAGGAGAATTCTTTTCCTTTTCTCTACTCTCTCTCTCGCTCTCTCAAAAAAAAATCCAAATGAAACTACTCTAAGTACTTCTAATGCTCATTTTAAGGAAGGAAAAGCAGCAAGTAAAGTATGATGGTCTCAAGTCAAAGTCAAACCCCTGTTACTTACGTACTACTTCCTAAAAAGAAAGAAAGAAAGTAGGGAAAAAAATTAGTTTTTCCATAGCAAGATAAAAAATAATCGATAAAAGAGTTCATTTTTGAGACGCATTGTAAAAAATAGAGGAAGCGCATGTGTATGTATGTATATGTGTTTTATATTTTCATGGAAGAAACTTTTTTTTCCCTAATCTTTTCTCTGGAAATCATACACTTAACATTTAAAGTTTGTATGTGTATAATAAAAAATAGAATTTTATGGTTGGAAAAAGATGAAAGTTCAGATAGAAAATTACTTTTACTTTTTTATGTACTCGTACATCCACATCGTACATGTAAAGTTGGCTCACCTCAACACAGAAGTGCACAGCAATAATTTCTTCAAACTAATTAAATACTATGTAGACAGTATATTAATAAACAATTTCAACTATAAGTACAGTATGTATTTGCAAATTGTATCAATCTGAATCAACTGCATTTTGCAGTTCTTTAAAATTCAATCAAACTGAACTATTATAACAACGCGTTTAATGGCTCTCTAAAAAATAACCTCGTTTGATTAGGCGTTAAGTACAATAATAAAATATTTTTAGCAGTAAAAGTTTTATGTGAAAAGGAAAAATGAACCAAAGAAAGCTTTTATGTATACTTATTTACCTTGAGCTTTAGCAAATTTTGTCCGGTATCACATTTTTTAGCTGTTTTGAATTTGGAATCACAAATTTTACAAGAAGCACCAAAAAATAAGTAAAATATATCCAGGAACTGTTATTAAAATCTAAACAAAATTCCGATTTATATTCTTCCCATAAATATAATTGGGATTGTAGTATTCGTAAAACTAAACGGAATGCTAAAATCTGACAGTTGACTTCTTGAAGATATGAGAAGAAGAAATAGTAGAAGAAGGAGGATTTGGATTTCATAATAATTAATTAAGAAAAACAACTTGAATTTCCAGTAGTTTTAATGAGTAGTCTGATAATATTATTATTATTATTGCATGTTGCAAAAATTTAACATCTGTTATTTCACTAACCAAAATTGTAAATAAATGTAAATTACATTTTTAAGCATCTGGTTCACTTGAGACTTTGAGTTGATGATTACTTTTTTGGTGTTTGTTTGGTAAAAAAGTATAAATTACTTGCACCTCTACTTTTACTTAATACTTATTTGTTCACAGGTTATTTGGATGGGAATTGCCTGGAGTGATTTGGTACTGGTAATTGCAAATGCAAACTCATAAAAAAAATTGACAGAATGCTAATAAAAAATTTCCAAACTCAGAATTGTAATAATAATAAATTTTGCAAAGTTCAAAGTCGAAAAACGGAAAAATTCAAAATGAAATTGTAAATGCAATTTATGACCAAGACAAGAAAACAATTGAAACAAGCCAAAAAAGTTAATCCAACTACTTTGAATTCTACTACCACGTACAAAATACAAATCCAGACTAGAAACAATATTTTTTTATTAGTAAAACTTGAACATTCAAATTTCAATTTCAATGTTCCAGTCCATCAATTCATCAGCCTAGCAGGGTTTGACTTGACTTCTTTTTTTTCTGTCAACTGGAAACAATGGTCCAAGTCAATTTTTATAACATTTTATGAAGTGAATATTCTTAGCGGGTGGCCTTTAAGGGGACATGTAGCTATATTATATAGGACAGGACAGGTTGTTAATGATGTCGAATCGAAGAGGATGAAAAGAAAAATGTGGATCGACAACAATAGCTAATAACTTTTTGTACTGTACATAATAAGTGAATTACATTAAAAATAGGTTGGCTGGTTGGTTGGTTGGAGTATTATTCATTGAATTATTATTATCTACTTATTACTACAGAGGGTTAAAATTGAAAATTGGGCAGCATAACTCTGAGTTGACTTGACTTCTTGTCCAAAATGAGTGAGGACTCATGTACGATATATGAAAAAATCAACATTCTTCAAACCAGTATCAAAACCAGGGGAAAAGCTGTCGCTTCGAATTTGAATCGAGTCATCAACATTTGTTCAACTCATGTCATCTTGTGGAATTTCTTTGGAATAAATTATAATTACGTTTATTATTTTATTATACATGTTTTGTTTTGGTCTCCATATTATTCATATTTGGGACAAAATATTGTACATAGCGAATTCGTATAATCAACCTAAAAATGTAATTAAACTTCCTAAATGATGCTCAAAAGTAAAAGTAAATGAAAGATGATGAAAAATTTTTCATCTCCTTATCCTTTTTTCAAATTTATCATGATTAAAAGAACGAACACAGAAGTTGTGAATCTTGTTCCTCCTACGTAAAGTAAAAGTACGTAAAACGTATATTAAGTTTTGTGTAATCATAATCCCTACTTGGTACTTTAATTCTTCTATTCTTTCTTTCGATGGATTTTTCCCCTTCTGTTCTGTTGTCTCTGTCTTTATGTGGAGTATTCGTATTGTCTAATGTACGTAGTAATATACTTACTTCTATTTACATTGTATTAAAATTTTCCTTAACTTTAATACCATCTTTCCGTATTGTATTATTTTCTTGTCTTTGTTTCTTCTCATTTAAGCTCATTCTTAACTTTTGATATCCCATATGGATACTAAAAAGCAAGTATTGAAACTGAACAATACCATTTAGATATGCCTTATCAGTTTCAAATGATTAAGAATTCGTTATGGAGTTTCAACAGTACAAATAAAATCTAAGGATACAGAAATAGGCGTAAATCCTGGTTACGGTTACGGATTGCCACACTCAAAACTACCATTAATCATTACCTCATTACCCTTGTCAATAATTTGAATTGAATGTCCATATGTCGTTCTCGTTCTTTGCTTTTCTTATTAAAAGTTAAAAGTAGTTCTATCTAACCTAGTTAATTTAACTTTTAATCGAAAGATGTAAAACTTGATGTTACGTTGATTCCCAAGTCAATACACTTTATTTTTTGAATTTTAAAGACATCACATTAAGATAAAATGGATGAAAGTGAAAGTTAGTAAGAGAAAACATGAATATGTATGAAGAAGGAAAATGAAGAAAATACTACATACGATACGATGTAGTCTGTTTTGAACGTAGGACGATTAAAAGGGGAAAACTTCAGTATATTTTTTTAATGGGAGGCTTCTCTAATTTGTAAGTATTATAAGGTAACGTAACGTATTTTGATACAATTTATAGAAAAACATTGCTTTTCCTTTTCTATTTTCTAACTTCAACTTAAGAGAGAAAATAATTACAGACGAGAAATGAAAGGAGAAAATACTTTACTTTACATACATATATGTGAAGAATCTTGTTTTTCCTCTTATATATGCGTTATGTAAAACTGTAATGCCTCCTAGGATCGGAAGGAGTATAAAAAGAAAACTAACATGGATAGTTTTTGGAGAAAAGAAAGCACATAGCGTATATATATACGTACGGAACGATGGGATGGGATCAAACGAAAATCATTAATTAGTGCTAAAAAGTGCTTGACTTGGCTCTATATCTTCTTGTTTCTCTTTAAAATATTTTTCCACTTCAAAATTTTCACATAGTGTTGTACAGTACATGTGGATAGTGTACCCTTCAAGTTTTTCTACTTTTAGAAAATAGGAGAAAATAACAGAGAGAATATGTAAACTAGTATAAATATTTTGTTAATATGTTTTTCCTCGGCTTTTTCCTTATGAAACAAACCCCGAAAAATTTCCATAATGATTTTCTCTAGCTTGGAGAAAAAGCCTTTTTAAAATTAATGTCTGAGTACTTAATATTAGTCAAGTAAAAGTATAAGTATATAAGGGAAAAGTGAAAATATGCAAAAAAGGGAAAAAGAAGATCTAGGGAAATGTCAAGCATTTTCCTTTTAATTATTTTTAATGAGTTACTCTATATACGTTGTACGTGTACAAGTAAAAAGTGTAAGCAAGCATACCTACGCAAAATCTTCACAATTTTTTTTGTGTCTTGCCAATGAAAATGAATACTTCGTAATGGAACTAATTTTCAATTCAAATTCAATGAAACCTTTCCAAAAATGCTTTAGCTTCTTTTCTATGTAGCCTTTTTCTTTTGTTTGAATTTGAAATGAAAAGACGAATACTTAGTTTATACGAAAAATTTTCAATTAATTTGGAAGTTTTTAGGTAAAAAGGGAGTCTTTTTACTTGTATTTGTATATATACATTCAATGCAGAACATCATGCTGAGTTGTAGAAAAAAGGCTTTAAGCAATATTACTTATTTTACTTTAAATTTTATACAAAATTCCTTCAAAATAAACAATAGAAACCCAAAATAACGGGGAATAGTTCAACATGAGATCATTTCATCAATGTGCGTATAGCCATAGCACATGTATATGAGCAATACAAAATTAAAATTTCTATGTGTGTATTTGTGTGTATGTGTACAAAGCGGAACTACTATAAAAGATGATGCTCTAAGCAAAAACTAAACTAATTGAAGAAGGAAGTCTTTGAATTTTCTTTTTTATTTTTCAAAATGTAATTAGGTTTTTACCCTACGTTGTTGGGTTTCTGACTTTTGCCTAAGCGTAAGCTCATAAGGAAAATTAATAATATCTATCTATCTTCCACAATTATTAATAACTGTTGGATGGAAAAAAAGAGTAGATGTTGAGTCAGCAGGCAAGACAAGACAAAGAAATAATAATATAATACGATATACTACAAGGAAAGTCAGCAGATGAGATCCAGATCACTGATCCCTTATATTGTTTAAAATTTAAAAGAAAGTAAAACTAGGGGAAAAGATAAGGTTTCACGAGAAAGAGATAGATAATGAAAAAAAAGAAGTTAAAATAAAATGACAGGACATTTGATCTTGGAGAGAAAGTTAATGAGATTACAGGAGTGGATGGATGGTGTAAGTTAAAGAGAGAAAGAAAAAAAATTTCCTCATATATATTCAGTTTACTGTATAAAAATGGCGAAAAAAAGAAATCGATTCAACAGATCTTCCATCATTGGTCCAACTTTGATCGATCAATTTTTTTTGGGTGGAGTTTTTTTTCCTCTCTCTCTTGTTAAAAATAGGGAAAAAATTTACTAAGAGAAAGAATAGTGCTATGCATAAAAATATGGTGAAAGAGTAGCAGCAGTAGGAGTAAGAGTAGGGGAAAAAAATATGCATAACTTTTCTCCTCTCATCTTCTTAGAGATACGTATACGTTTATGTAAGTTTCTTCCTTCACAGTGTGTACGTATAAGGAGAAAGTTGAAGAGTATGACTTGACTTGACTTTCAGAAGAATTAAACGTACATACTTGCCCTTCTACTTTTAGTTTTTTTTTGTTAGATGAAAAACTTGATGTTGATGTGCTCTAAACGTAATGTAATGTAACCTGCCTTTCACTAACGCAGAAAAACTAAACTGGAAAGGAAAAACGCTGACTTTTACTTTTTAAAATTCCCAATAGACAAGGAGAGGAGAGGAATCATTTTCTAACATCTTCTTTTTCCTTAACTTTACTTTCTAATTTTCCAAGACGCTTTTCAAATACGTAAAAAGTAAAACTAAAGGTTGAATATTTTATAAATTGTTCTGTTTCTACTATACTATTTTTTACCCTTTCTCTAGCTCCTCAATTTTTTTTATTCCCCTTATTTCATACGAACGATCTACACACTACACATGGAAAATGAAAAAAGTTTTTAAACTTTTCTTCTTTTCCTAATTAAAATTCGTAATTAAAAGTTTCATTTCATGCTTGGGGCCCTAGTAGCTTGTCTTATTCTTCATTAATTCTTCAACTTTCTCTGTATTTTTCTCCTATACGTAAAACCTAGTAATTTATAACTACGTATACTGTATTATTAAATTTTGTGCAAGTATAGTATATGTATGCCTATGTATGTAGATGAGCTTAATTACCGTAGAAAGAAAGATAGAAAGTATAAACCTCTTTAGACGGATAGCTTTAAAAAATTACAGGAAGTAAAGTATAATTCTATAAAACACTTTATGTACTTTAGTTAGTTTAAACCCAGAAACATTTTATCTCATGTTCATAATTCATTTTCTTGGAACCGGAAATTTTTGGACTTTTGCAGAAGCAGAAACGCTAGAGAACATTTTATATAAGTGTTTTATTACACTCCTGTACTGTGCAATATAAACATAACACATAGGCGATAGACATAGCGTATAATTTCTTAAAGATTGGGTGTAAGAAATTTATGAGGAATGATAGTACTGTAGTACTAGGTTACAACTTATCATTTCCTGTACAAAAAGAATTATTTTTAGCTTGTATATCCATGTACGCATAATAAAATTAAATCCTAAATCATTTTTGAATGTTTTAATTCGTAAAAGAGAAGCCTTTGGGTACTTTTTAAGGCTAATGTTAATGTTATTTGGAATGATAAGTTTTTCCAAATTTCCGTTTCTCCGGATATGAAGGATTCATGTTGGTGTTTTTTGTGTAAAAGAAAGATTAACAAAATAAATCTGGACTACATAACAAGTAAAACTGAACTAAAATACTAACCTCTGGTTCCAGATACTTTTGGGGAAATAAAATGAAAATTCAACAAAAATCAAACAAGTTTAAAAAATTACACTATGTAATAATAATAATAAAACCCGTAGCAATTGAGGTAGGCTTGTCCACTTTAATAAGGCACAATAAAGAAAGCACAAAAAAATCTTTACTTTTTCTTTAGAAAAAAAGCAGAAAAACTAGTTTTATTGATCTATGGAACTGGATGATTTTTCTAAAAAAAAATTCTTTTTTCTTATAATTATGTATAAGAAAAAATCTAGAACTGACTTCTCTGTCCAAACCTAACGGAAACTATGAAAGAATGGTCAGTGTTAATGGTAGCAGTAGTAGCAGTAACAATCCAAGTCTCCCAGTTTGGTCCTTTCCTACTATGATTACTATGACAGGAATGATGCCCTTAGAAAACTAGTTTTTTAAGGGAAGCTTCTGGAAAATCAATATATCACATGCATGCATTCATATAACGTAAATAAGCATTCAGTACCAGATTTTTCCTATATAAAACCAGTTTTTCTGAATAAAAAATAATTCTGAATTGAATAGAAACAGAAAGTGAGATAAACGTATGTATTTTTAGTTCAATCAAACAAAGTGAAAAGAGAATTGAGACGATGATGAAAAAGTTTTAATTTTTATTTCTTTCTATTTGTATGGTATTTGTATAGAAAAATCTACAAAAATTGAAATTAAATAGTGACCAGACCGGTTTTGGATTCTTTTGATATTTATTTTTGCATCAAGCTCAACTTCTACCAAACTGAACGAACGTGAGGAAATTTACTTTTTGAGTCCTTCCTTTGTATTTAATTTTCTATTTATTTCCGTGGAAGTATTAACGTTACGTGCAAATGCAGGGTCTTATTCTTGGTTACTCTGATACAAATTCCAGAGAATCAGATGCACGATTTTAATAGTATAGAGTGCAAAGAAATTAAAAACTTGTTTTGAATAGATAGAGTAATCCATATCTAAAAGTAAGCATGAATTTACGAAGGGAAAGAAGAAACCCTTGAAGTTGAAACTAAAGTAACCCTTTTACTTCTTGGTACTTGGGCCCATGCAAATGCAGTGCGAGTGCCTATGCTATGTACGAAAACAAATCAATTAAAAAGAAAAGTATACATTACACAACGGTATTTTTCATTCCAAAAACAAAAATCCAACAGGGAAATCAATAAGATTTGATAATTTTTTCCCCTACAGAATTTTAGAAACATTTAGATTTTAAAATGAAGTAAAGTTACTCGCATTTTGGGAAATATTCGTATGTACAATTTCCATTATTACTCATTCTTATCTTCTTTTAGTTGCTTGCTTCTTTCTTTCGTATTTTTTCCCTATTCCTTTGCTTGCATTGCAATTCCCCTTCGGTTTTCACAAAAAGTTCTTGTTCCTTATCAATCTTTTTCTATTGTTCCTTTTCCTCTTAAAATCCCTTATTCCCCTTTGCAATCAAACTAAGAAAATTTTAATGAAGAATTTTTTCCTCCTTTCTAGACGCTTCCATCACTTGAGAAATCGTCCATATACCTTGATTAGGCACTTTTAACAAGCACTAATTTGATTATTTTTTAGTTCGTAAACGTATACGATAGTAAATCGTTCCAACTTATTTTTTTGTACCCTTTAAACAATTCATTTATTTATTCACCCATTCTTTCCCTTAAAGAAAACTAGAGAAAAAGGGTAATAATGAAGCATATAAACGGGAAAGAAAAGAAGAAAACTTAGCTTGTTCGCTCATTCGTTTTTCGTTGTCTCTCTTAAGTGAACTATTAGATCGTTTCTAATAGCGTCAAAGAAAAAATTGAAAACTTTGGAGTAGAACGTGACAAAATATCTTTATTTTCCACCAAAATAAAATAAAATTCAAACAAAGTATACCTATACCTGGAAATAAATGATTAAAATCGAAAAGCTTTTTCCTTTGAGCTTTTTGCTTTGGATGGAATGAAACATAGTAGTTAGTAGTTACTAGTTTGGAAAAATAAAATTGCGTATTTTAGAGCCATTCAAGAGATTCACTTACTCATTCAAGCACTTTTTTGTTCACAATTTACAAAATACCTAGTCAAGTCAAAGTGAAAAGAAGAAACATGATATTATTTTCACTTTTTGGTTCTTAGAAAACTTGTTTGTTAGTTACGTGTTTTTGTTTAATGAGGAAAACAATTTGGGTTCATTATATTAAAAACTGTAGAACTCATATTAATTCCTTTTCATAAAATTTTTATTCGCATCAACGCGTTTCAATACTTCAACTTCACTTCCAACAAAGTATTCGATTATGATGTAAAATTGTATGCTTGCTTGAAAAGAAAGAATGAAAATGAAAGTAAAAAGCAGCAATATAGCACCCTTCAATAGATTAGAATTAGAATTACTTGATACGGTGATTGAAGATGAATCTTTGAAAATTTTGAAATGTGTATGTGTAATTTAATGCATCTACACAGTTACACACACACAAACTGTCCCTTGAGGCGTAAATTACGATATAAAATAATAAATACATCAAATTTTATTATTATTAAATATAAATATACAGAAAAACAAGACAAGTAGAAAAGAATCAAAAGCAACCCATCATGAGAAGATTATTGAGATTAATTCCTTTGAAGATTTTTGTTATTCTATGTATTCTCTTTAGGCCCTGTTGCGTCAACTAAAGTGGTTGTAATTTTATTGAAAGTGAAGATACAAAACAAAATGAATGAAAATAACTAATGAATGAAATCTAAGTTATTGACATACATTATTTCCAGATTTCAAATTTAATTATGGCTTTTAGACTGCTGATAAATGTGATTTTAATAGCAGCAAATGCAGCATCACATTTTTGAAAACGGTAATTTAGCTTTTAGTAAGCTCAATAAAAATCGGTAAAATAAACCATACAAACTATAATTGTTTAAAATGTATATGTGGGATTTTATTGATTGATTTTTCGAGTTTATGAATTTTAGATTGCAAATATTCCTTTAGACAACACTTAAACCAAGCTATTTTATATTCTCGACTCGCTGAAGATCGTAACTATACTTACTTACTGCGCTCTCTCGGAGTTTTCATCTGGAACTTAAATCATCATCATCCGAAAACTCCGGATTTGGAGACCAAGGGGAAATGAGCAAGCTGAACACATCTCTCGTGATCTTTGTGAACTAATTTAACACTACTGACTTAAAGCAATGAAATTAAGTCTACTTTTAATGCTTGTAAATCAAAACAATAATTATCAAGCATTAGCAATTTAGCATTGCATATTGAGATTGACAAAGGAATGAATAATGCAATGGAGTAACTAAAATGTAATGTAATTTTGAAAACAGTTTAGTTAACTATAATTAAATAATTAATATGTAAACAATTGCAATTTCCACACAAGCTCTCTTAATTACTTCTGTTAATAAAGTAAATTAAAGCAATGTACTAATGTACATTACATTTTACTGTTTTTAAATCTAAATTAATTCTTTAGTTTGGATTTTCTTCTGGGAATTGGGAAAACATAACATAAATGAGAACGATTATTGTGAATAATATACAACAATACAATCAGAATGGTAAAGCTATTTCTTTGAATTGTAATTTGAATGTCATCCCAAAGGAAACCTTTAAAAAGGTTTACATTTTCATTTCATTAATATTATTTCTCCTTTGATTTTGCATTAAATATTTTAATCATCATCATCAAAACAAGAAGTAAGAACATGAACAAAATCAAATCATTATTGCAATTATAACAACATTAACAAAAGAATTTTGATATTAAAACAAGATATTGCTATACATTATTCTCTTCAATCATATCGCATTTCTCAGATATTCGTACCTTGTCTACATAAAAACAAAAAATATTTTCCCCCAACGACCCACGCTCTCACGCAAAAGGTATAATTATAACGAAAAACGAAATGACTGTTTTAAGAAAAAGGTTTTGATTTAAAACCAAAAGCTTCAAAAGCTATAGTAAAAAGTAATTCTTTTTATTTTCATTTAAGAAACTTTAGAAAATGAAAATATCTTTTCTAGGATTGGAGAAAGGTTTGAAGTTTCTTTTACAAAAACTCCACCCCTCCGCTACAAACTTAAACCAACCAATCTTTTTCCTTAAAGAACAACCCGACCTTTTTTTTCCTCATTTATTTTCTCTTCTTCTCTAGCGTTCTTTTGAAGGAGGAAATTTTGATTACATAACTCAAATACTAAACGTAACGTAACGTACGTAAGCCCTCGCTAGGATTTGTTTAAAAAATTCTCCCCTACTTTATGCTACCGTCAACCGTAATTTTTGACCTGGCTTTTGCTACGGGAATAGCTCTCTTGCATTTTTGAAATGTTTAAGAAATTGAATTTAGAATGAAAATAAAAATGCAAAAGTTCGCGGAGCAGCCATTTTGGTTATGTATAATAACTATAACTTCAACTTCATATGGGAAAATTGGGAATAGAAATTGAACCTTAATTAAATAACTTTGGATGTTATACAATATGAATTAAGCACATACCGTTAATTAATATTAAAACTTCTGAATGGATTATGAACTTGAAATAATATGAGTTATGAGTATGTAAATCCTTAGTAATAAATTATATTTTGCAGTATAAGTTTTGAAAGTCAAAATCTCTGAGGTTTTCGTTGCATATATTAATCTATACGATATGAAGTTCATTAGTTAGTATTAGTTATAGCATAGGCGCAACAATTAGATGGATATGCTGTAGATATTTTTATATTGGCTACAAGTACTGATTTTGTAATTGAAAATAATATCCAAATTATTTGTCAAATCAATGATGAATTTATTTTAAGGGTCCAATTGTGACATGTCGATATATTCGATCATTTTGCATAATAATTTCGGAAATGACAACTACATCTTAGAGATAAAATAATCGCCAAAAAACATATTTGGTTTTCAGACAAATTTTTTGTTCCATGTTTATCAGTTCAATTCAAGGATATAAAGTCAATTTTTTCCAACCATTTTGGACTTCTAAAATGGTAATTATACGATTTACTCGTGGAATATTCTCTACTTTTTCATTAAACTCCTTAAAACCACAAGTCGTCGAAATGAAGGCGAAGACGACTACTTAGCTTATAGACAAAAATAAAGAGAGTGGAAAGAAAGTTCCTAAATTGAATGCATGAAAGATTTCTCTAAAGTATTTACTTTAATCTTCTCAGCCTGTCTTTTCTTTCTTCTTCTCAATTTCAAAAGTTTTCAGTACTCTTTACTTTGAATCTAGAAAATATTTGCATTTTAAATGAAAGTAGCAGCCTAACAAAAGACGAGGCAGGAATATAAAATTAGGATTTAATATAAAATCAGTGAATGAACAGAAGAGAAGAGAGAGAGAAAGTAAAATGTAAAATTCTACTCTGTTTGTCTTGGGCTTTTTGGATTTATGTATTTTAGTAGTATAAGAATGATATATTACTCTCTTTGGATCCATACCAAAAATCTGTCAAGTCAAGGAAATGAAAGTAAAGAAAGTCAAACCATGTGCCAGACCAAGGAGCCAAGGGAAGGAAAGAAAAAAAAAATTCTTTTAATTACAAGAGAAAGCTTTAATACTTTTTGCGGTTTTATTTTATAGATTTTTTTCTCGACTAAACTAAATTAAACTTATGTACTTGTAATAAATAAAATTTAAATTGAAAAGCCAGTATGAAGTAAAAACTTTTTAGTTAGTTCATTATTTTCTAAAGTAAATCCTACTAATTTGAAATTGAAAAGTTTTTGAAGGGTTTTACTAATTTTCAAGGAAAGAAAGTTTCCTAATATGAAAAAGTCTGGGTCTGACTCTCTCTCTCTCGCTTTCTCTCTAGGGTAAAATTTTGAAATTTTGTATGTATGTTGGTTACTCAACTGAAAGAAAGTTGGCTTAATGAATAGGTATAGAAAACTGAAAAGTATATATAAAATCTCATATTCCTTTTTAATGAAGTTGAAGACGAAATATTTTGGAATCATGTATGAAAATCTTTGTGAATTTCAAAACATAAAACATTTATATATGTAGCTTGAAAATTCATCAAAGAGAAGAAAATATGGTACGAGCTATAATTAGACAGACACGATAGAAATATATATTTGTGTATACTTAAATTCTTGATTCCAGAATTTGATGTCGATGTTAAATCCAAAATCTCTTATTCAAAAATTTTGTGTTACTTGAGTTTTGAGTATAGAGTTTCTTTTTAGAGAAAAAGCATCATTAGTGTCTGGATGCTAAGGTATAATATATAAAGGTATATAAATAAAGAAGATACTGCTGGTTGGTGCTGTTGCCGGTGGTGAATGAAATTTTATATTATTATTAAAAAAAATAGAGATGATTTTGCCTCAAGTTACACTTTAGACGAAACATGATTTTGAAATTTTGAGAATCTAGAATTTCTCATTAGGTTGAAAATAATAACTGTAGCATAAGATAAGAACTTTTTATGGGTGCTTGGGGAGAAACTTGATTTCCAAAATTAAGTATTTTCATTCAGTGATACCCAAAATAGGGAGAAAATATATAAAATTTTAATAAGGGAAAAAACAAAGCAAAGATAGTATTCTAAAATTATAGGACTTTTACTTTTATGCCAGAAGCCTTTTTGTGGGTAACATTAACTCTCTATATAACATTTTATATGTAGACAGGCATACTTTAAAACTAACAAAAGAAAAAGAGTTTTCAAAGCTCTTTTCTCTCGGCAGCAACTCTCTAGAAAATTTTCATTTCCTGAGACATAAATTATTGCCTAGCTTTTAATTTTTTTCTCTATTCTACTCTACTCTATTCAAAAACCCGCATTTTGCTACTAAAACTTGAAATATAAAAGATTCAAGATGTAGCATATAGTATAGTATAAGTTAAGGTTTTTAGAGCTGAAACTTTTCAAGTGAAAATTTTCTCTTGAAAAGAGAAGAGGTTTTTAGTAGTGACACAACACAAAAGAAAGAAAGAAAAGACTTTTCTATGAGAAAGACGAAAGTATTACTACTTTTACCAGTCAATTTCAGAAGAGACTTTACTTTCCTTTTTACTATACTATCTAAAACTCTAAAATTAACAAAACTCTTCAAAAAGTTTTTGAGGAGTGAAAATGAGTTTTCTCTCAGGGCTCTTGAAAAGAAGGAAAAAGGAAAAGGCAAAATAAATGAAATACTATTACTTTACATAATGAGAAAAGGCAAGGCAAGAGAGAAGAAGTGAGTTTTTGTGGGTAATAGCTACAAGAAGATAAGAGAGAAAATTATATGAAATTTGAAAATGAAATTTTCATTTTAATTGTAAAGGAAGTTTTACTACGTTCCTTCCGGCATTTTACAAAATTAAAAGAGTTTAGGGAATTTGTAAATGTGAAATGTAAATGTTGATGAGTATTTACCAAAATGCCAAGATTCAAAAGCAGTAAAAACTAAAAAAGCACCTGCATTACAAGGGTGCAATAGTCCCTTTTTCTTGAATGAATTAAAATGAAAAAGTTAAGGAGAAGAAACCCTTCTTGAAGGGTTAAACCCTAGATTTAGACCCTTTCAGTTTATGCAAATTACATGTATAATTTGGATAGGGCAAATGTAATGTAACTTATCTTAATTTAAATAAAACAGGTGAAATTATGGTAATTGACCTAGGGTCGGCATCTTGCACTGCACTTTTAATGCCAGCCAAGGCTCACTTCCATACCCTAATTGTAATTTGTCAATAAATGCCTAATTGAATTAATGGGTTACTTTACTAACCTGGGCCTGGACAATGTCCATTGGAATAGATCCAGAAGATTGTTGAGGAAGGAAATACATGATGATGTTGATATGATGCTTTTAAATTTTATAACAAAAATCAAATCAATAATTAAAATTTACATACACAAAAACTAAAAATCCTGAAACTAGTTTATTTATTATAGTTCAATAAAATTGATTTCAAAAAAGAAGTTTGAGTTTTTAAGGAAAAATATTTAATTTGTATATACAAGAAAACTGGTCAAGAATTTTTTGATTCAAGAATTTTTAGTATTTTTGATGAAGCAATTCTTGTTTCTTTCTATCCAACACAAGATCAACTGTAAAAATTCTATGGTCCAGTTTTTAGATTTCTACATCCAATTCATACAAAGTACAATTTCTAATCGTAAAAGAAATTGAGTAAAAAGAAAAACGTCTAAGGGAGGACTTAAGGGATTCTCATCCAATCCTAAGCAGAATCTACAAAAGGAAATTGTCTTTTTATAAAAAGAAAAAGAATCATCATCAATCTAACGGTAAACCTGGATCTTTAACGGTACACTTACATGTGCAATGTGCATAGAAAGAACTGGATTTCCTAATTTTTTAAGTGAAAAACAAAAAAACTGGACATACATTGAAATTGATTACAAAAATTCTTATGCAATGGAACATACATAGAGAACCGGTTGAGCCAAACCAAAAGACAACAAAAATAAAATTCTGTGATCAATGAAAAAATGAATGAAATTCAATTCAATAAAAGGAATTTTTCTTGTTCTTTTAATTTTTTCGGTGGAAATTATTTTCACACGGGAATAAGGATGGACTTAAAGTATCAAATTCCCATATTTACAAAATGTGCAATGCAATGGTATATGGTAATGGTAATGGAATTTTTGTTGTCCACTTATTGTCAAAATCTTTGAAAAATTCATCTGTATACGTGATCCGTGATTCTCTGATCCATCTGGATCTATTTATATTATTTAGGAAATGAGAAGATTCCCATGCATTTAGTCTACATTACGTTACGTATGATATGATGATGATAATAATAATTCTCATCTCTCAACTCTCTACTTCTTCTTTATTTTTTTATTTTTATTTGTTTGAAAACTGGTTATTTTTGAATAGAATAGAGACACATTGGAAGAATGCATGTATTCAGGAGTTTAAGCACCTTGTTCCACATCCACATGTTGCTCATAATAGCATATAGAAATAGGTAATAACTTTTCCTTCTAAGTTACAACAAATAACAAGTTTAAATGTCCAGTTCCAGACCATAATCATAATATAGAATATAATATAATCCTTTTCTGTCTACGTCGACTATATGTTTTTGATACGATTGTTTTATATTATGAGTCCATGAATCCATGAATCCTTGAATCCTTTTGATTACATACAGATCAAAGAAAAAAAATGAGCTCTTCTAAACTACTTTTTTGGGATATTTATACTCGTATTTTCAATTTCATGGGAACCAAAGACTACTGTACAATAAATCTTTCTTTCTTCCTTTGTTTTTACTTGAGTTGAGTTCTTCTTAAGGATTTAATCAGCTTTACATTACATTTACAAAGTATTTTGCCATTCATTCATTCATGCATATTCAAATGCATAGGAAAAAAGATTGTCTTATATTTTACTTACTTACTTACCGATTATTTTTAGGCGCATTGCCTTTGCCTTGCTGGAAAAGAAAAAGAGAAAATGGTTTCCAGGAACCATGTTCATCCTCCTCCTCCTCGATTTCGTTGCCTGGAAAAAAAGAGTTTTCCTTTTTCCACATTGCATTATATAATAAAATCCTGGAAAACTTTTGTTTTAAATCCTTATAAGTAAAGCTTTGCTTAAAAATTGAAGTTCTTGTCAGAGAAAGGAAAAGTTTTTATGTGTTTTTCCATTATTTATATCTTCCTTTATGTTGTTCCTTGTTGCTTTTGACTTTTTGAATACGTAAAACCCAAGAATACGAATGAACGCACGTTAAGCTATTATATTATTTCTTCTTCTCCCTTGAGTTTTTCCCTTTTATTTTATTTTTTGCTTGGTTATACGTCTATGTACATCTACGGAACTAGATCCAGAAACTCTTACTTTTTCTTCATTAAAATTCCATCAGAGTTCTTCAAAATTAGAAAAGAGAAAATGAAAACTATAGTCAGGAAATTTAATTTCTTTTCCTTCTTCCTACTTTAGCACACTGCAGTAAAAAAACAAAGCACAGACGGATCGTGTCTGTATTTTGATCGATATTTTTCATTGAAAAACACTTTTCTTGAAACATGATTCTCAAAGTCATAGACTCATAGTCAAATCTTTCACTGCCGATAACTTAATATTGTGTATGTACATCTAACGTATCAAACTAAAATTTTCCATTCTTTTGTTTTCCTTTTCCATTTTCATCATCTTTCAAATTTCGAATTTACTTTTATCATTCAAAACCAGCAAGACTAAAATATAACATAACATAAACTTTTCCTTTTATATTTTATTATTATTTTAACTTTCACTTTAACATTTTCATTAAAATCCGTAGAAATTTTCTTCTTTCATCTAATAAGAAAACCAAGTATCTAAGCTTTTCCTTTTCCAAGGAATAAATACATAATATTTGCATTTAAATTTGAAAATTCTGTCTTTTGAAAACTAGAA
>JAQGCY010000224.1:0-21971 GCA_034700645.1 Xenylla mediterranea | reverse complement strand
CACAGCTGTATCCTCCATTTACACAGTAAGTTAGTAATTCATGATAATTATATCAATTGTTCATGCAAACTTTTTGGTTATTGAATTAACAGGGTGTATTTGGGACAGTTGGACTAAACTTTTGGGATCTAGAACCGAAAAGTAAAGAGGATAAGGATTCATAGGACGTTAGAAATGCTTGTTTCCTTATGGTGACAAAGGATGCACTGGAGAATAATATTGGGCCGCTTATGGCTCCTACAACTACTTAACCTTTGTAATGGACAAGTCCAAGGTTCAGTTCCAACTAGACAATCAACAGAGGAACCCCTTCCAATTCCTGAATCACAACGACAAGCTCAAGATTCCCCAAACTTTAACAGTAATAATAATAATAGAGTGGATACAACACTGGATCAGGATCGTTTTCGACAAAGGCAACCTTCCTTTGACCCAGCTATCAATGCCATAGATCCCAATTCCAATTTTCAAAGGCCAAGAGATAGAGATAGAGACCGAAACTTTCCAAGTTTTACAAGTAGCACAACGAGCAGAACAAGTAACAATAATTTTAATGATATTTTCAATACTGGACGACAAGGACAACAGAACTTCCAATTCGGGGGCTCAACTGATGGAATAAATGTACCACCTGGATCTTATGGATCCAGGCAAACTTCTGGAATCCTCAACGAACCGTAAGTTTGATTGAGAACTGGAATTTAGATCTAGTTTAATCGTTCTATTAAATTTGATTATAATTTTTTTTTGTATTGTTCATAGACGCTATTTTATTGTTGGGAGCAAAATGGTAAGACCAGGTCAAGTGTATCGTGTTATTGTTACAGTTTTTGAAACCCAATTTCAAAATCATGCAATTGACGTAAGAGCTTCGCTCTTAAGGAATGGAGTTGATATTGGTTCTGATGTCAAGACATGTCATCCCAATGTGCAAGAAACACTTCTAATTGAAGTAAATAATCTTCTGAATTTCGTACTCCATAACGAATTGTACATAACATTGGTTAACATATTCCTTAGGTTCCGAAGACAAGCGTTCATGGAAATTACAGGTTAAGAGTTGAAGGGAACGATGCAGGCTTGGTTGGAGGAACAGCCTTTCTGAATGAGACTGAATTAAATTTTTCACTTCGCTCAATGACAATTTTTATTCAAACTGACAAGCCTATTTACATGCAGAGTCAAACTGGTAAGTTGAATTTCAAAAACTAAAAAGAAAGAATTTAAGTTTTTGAAGCACTTTTTGTGCATTTCAGTACGCTTTCGAGCAATTCCGATAAATACAAACCTGAAAGCATTTGGGGATGCGATTGACGTGTATATGGTTGACCCAAGAGGAAATATTGTCAGACGATGGCTGTCTCGTCAGGTAACTAAAACACAATAAACTCGGGTTAGTATTGCTTGTAAAAAAACATTTTTTATTGTTAAATTACAGTCTAATTTTGGTGCAGTTAGTTTAAACTATACACTATCTGATCAGCCAGTTTATGGAAATTGGACAATTCGTGTACAAGCCTTGCATCAGGTTGAAGACAAAATGTTCATTGTCGAGGAATATTATCAACCGAGATTTGAGGTATTACTTCCACAAGACTCATTAACACATTTCAGGATGTCGGAGAGGATTAGTTTTTTATATCGAACACAGATGATCTTGACATTTTGGTTTCATTTTTTGTATTAAAGGTGAACGTTACAATGCCCGCCTTCTTTTTTGATACCGATGAGTACCTGTATGGGACTGTGGTTGGGAATTTCACAAGCGGTGGACCAGTGAATGGAAACCTTACTCTTGTTGCTACAGTCAAGCCCATTGACGTACGCCAGTTTAATCTACTTCGGGGTGGAAGCTTTATTTATGACCATCCAGTTATCCAACAGTACATTCCTTCGGTATGTTGAACAGATTAACACGGGTTTAATCTGGGCCTGACTAACTTGTTTTTTTTTCTCTAGTTTAAAGGATACCATGAATTTAAATTCCCTTTATGGGAAATTGAACGAGAAGTTGGTCAATTAGATGGGATGGAAGTTATGATCACTGCAAAAGTTGGGGAATACTTTTGGAATGATGTGATTGATGGTTACTCTAAGGCACGAATTTACAACTCATCCTTAAAACTTGAATTTCTTGGAGGATCACCACAAGTATTTAAGCCTGGGATGGCATTCACCACTTTCGTCACAATTTCATATCAGGACGGATCAGCCTTGAGTCCATATAGGCTCTGGAAAAGTGAGTTGGAAATCCAAGCAGAAGTTATTATGGAGACCCGGGGAAGTCGGAGGCTTGACCCACGGTTCATTCAAATGTTACCAGATAACCCTGGAGTCTGGAAAGTTGTTTTTAATTTAAGGGAAGAGTTAGCATTGGGTATGTGCATGCACTATTTAAATATGTACATAGTATTCCAAACATTGAGCGACTTGATTTCCAGGCTCGGATCGACCGCGGGACACAGCTCATCTAATTAATCAAATTCAATCTCTAAGGATTCAGGCTAATTTTGTTAATAAATACAGGGAAACGGCAGGAACGGAATTAGTTGCAGTTGCTCATTACTCACCTAAAAACAGGCAGATTCGGGTTTCAAGTTCTACCACGAGTCCTTCGGTAAGTAATTTTTGTTTCTTAGAAGCAAAGTTGTAATAGTTAACTTTGGATCGGATCTTGATTTAGGTTGGCGAATACATAGTGTTTCATGTCCGGACCAACTTTTACGTGGATCGATTTACCTTTCTTGTCATGTCCAAAGGAGTGATTTTGCTAAGTGGGTTCGAAAGTATGGATTCTACAATAAGGACGTTTGCAATCCCCGTATCACCCCAAATGGCTCCAGCTAGTACTATTGTTGTTTACCATGTTTCAAAAACCATGGAAGTTGTGGCAGACTCTCTTACCTTCCCTGTTAATGGACTCTCGAGAAATAACGTAAAGCCTGATGAATTTTGAAATTCAATGTTAAAGCTTATTGTTGTTTGATATGACTTGTTCTAGTTTACGGTCTTAATCAACAATAAGAAAGAAAAAACAAACAATCTTGTCGAAGTTGTTGTTCGCGGTGAACCTGGTACATATGTGGGTACTTCGGGGATTGATGGAGCATTTTACTCTATCCAAGCTGGGAATGAAATATCATATGGGGACGTTCTGAGCAAAATGTTACAGTTTGACGAAGATACGAATGGAACACATGTTCACCGTTGGCTCTCACGTGAAGGCTTACCGGATGAAGTCGTTTATTTCCCAAGTCACTCATATGGAATTGATGCAAATCGTACCTTTCAATTCGCGAGTTTGGTCGTGTTTACTGACATAGAATTACCAAGGAAGGATGATGGGTGCAATGAAACAGCCGGGTGGTACGCTTGTTACACCGGAGCAAGATGTTATAGAAGTGAACAACGGTGTGATGGATACAAAAATTGCCCGGATGGAACAGGTCGAACAGAACAGACGGTCTATATTTATTTTACTGTAACTAATTTTCAGAGTTTTTACAGATGAGTCCAATTGTCCAAGATTCAACATGACTGAACTTCTTGAATTCAAAATGAACCGAACTAACCGAATCCAAAGACTGTTCGAAAATGTGTGGTTGTGGAGAGATATGAACATTGGTCCACATGGATACTTCATATTTCGGGTTCCAGTACCAGAAAGGCCGGCACTTTGGATGGTTAGTGGAATTGGGGTCAGTTCAACCACTGGGTTCGGGCTCTTGAAGAATCCTATAAGGGTAAGTAGTAAGCGTGGCTTTAGCTGGAAGTTCTCAATCATCATAAATTACTGGTTCAATTTTTAGTACTCTGGTGTGCGTCCAATTTACATCAATGTTGAGATGCCAGATAAATGTCGACATGGGGAACAAGTTGGCATTCGCGTGACTGTGTTTAACTATATGAAAAAAGATATAGAAGTGATGGTTATTCTTGGACGATCTCCAGACTATCGGTTTGTCCACGTAGAAAAGGGTTTTGCCCACCACTATAATCCCAAGACGTCAGATGGTGAGCACCAACATTTGGTATGGATTCGGGCCCAAGATACGGTTCAAGTCCATTTCCCAATAGTCGCCACACGCCTTGGTGAAATCAATGTTCGAATCATGGCAGTTACCCAAATTGCTCGAGATGAAGTCCAGAGAAAACTACGTGTGGATCCAGACGGTGCACCACAATTTCGTCATTTTAGTGTTCTGCTGGACTTGAGCAATCGTGCATACGTACTCCAGTTCATGCATGTCAATGTGACCGAATCCCCGATCATTCCCAGGGATCCAGATCGTTACTATATTTACTCTTCAAATATCGCAGACATTTCAGTCGTTGGAGATGTGGTTGGTCCAGCATATCCAACCATGCCAGTTAATGCTACCTCATTACTCGGTGGAAAACCAATGGACTCTGCAGAGCAAAATATGTTCAGTTTTGCAGCCAACCTTTATACACTTATGTATATGCGTCTAACAAATCAACGAGACCGTGGAACATATCGTCAAGCCTTCCACCACCTCAATGTCCTCTATCAAAGGCAACTCAGTTTCCAAAATTTGGACGGAAGTTTCGCTTTGTTTCGATCAGATTGGAATCATTCCGATCCAAGTGTCTTTGTGACAGCCTACTGTGCACGTGTATTTGCCGAAGCTAGTTTCAATGAATGGGAAAACTTTTTATTTATTGACCAAAGTGTAATTAGTCGTGCTGTTGACTGGGTCTTGCATCATCAGACCGCAGAAGGATCCTTTTACGAAGTAACTGGATACTCCAATCGGAAACTAAATGACACAATATTTTATGATCAAAATCGACGGTTTAGTTACAGTCCAAATGTGACCCTCACGGCTCACGTTCTCATTGCACTCCATGCAGTTAAGGATCTGCCAGGAGCTATTGGACCCCGACTGGCATTTGCTCGACAGCGGGCGCTCAACTACTTGGAAACCAAAGTTGATGAAATGACTAAATCAGTCCAGCCATATGAATGTGCTCTCTTGGCATATGCCCTTATGTTAAACCGAAGTCCAAAAGCAGAAGCTGCATTTATAATAGTGTCTGGACTAGCGAGATATGAAGGGGGTTATGCGTATTGGGGCAGGGAGGCTGTTCCCCTTCCATCATTTATTCTGGAGAATAATAAACCATTCCTCCTCCCACGCCTTCCCTACAATTACGACTCTGAAAATATTGAAACAACGGCCTATGCTTTAATGATATATGTGGCCAGACAAGAAATCCGAGTGGAAGCAATCGTGAAATGGCTAAATGCACAAAGACTTTATGACGGTGGTTGGGCAAGTACTCAAGATTCAGCTGCAGCTTATCGTGCCTTGGTCGACTATACCATTCGACAAAAAATACGAAACGTTACCGAACTAACTGTCACAGTTGAAGCAGCAGCTATTCCTGGAGTTGCAAGGACTTTTCATGTAAATTCGCACAATCTTGCACAACGACAAAGCATTCACGTAAGTTGAGCAATATAATAACTATTAAATAAATTCTAAGTCCGGTGAACTCATCAGCTCATGGTTTTTGTATAGATTCCAAATGCATATGGGACTGTTAGCGTAGAAGCCAAAGGAGCAGGCTATGCCATTCTGCAAATGCAAGTCCAATATGGTGTAGATCGTGAGAGATTTGTCACAAATCCTCCAAAATTTGCATTTGAATTGTATCCCAAAATTGAGTCGCGTGGCAGAAATGCTTCAATAATTGAGTACCGGTCATGTCAGAGGTTATTGCTGTTTATAATTACATCCAACAATACTCAAAGCTTTTCTTCTACTTTTCTGTTTGCAAATTTCAGTTGGATTCTGGATGAAGAGTCGGAACGTTCAGGGATGGCAGTACTTGAAGTGAATATTCCTACTGGGTATTTTGTGCATCAACCTAAACTTGATCGTTATGTTTTGTCCCGCATGGTTCCGACACTGAAAAGGGCAAAGTATCTCGTGGATAAAGTTGTTTTATATTTTGATTACGTAAGTATAATCTACATTTCTTTGTTATTAAATATATTTTAAAATTTGATTCGTTTGGAATTCCAGCTTGAGAGACATCCCACATGTGTTAATTTTACTGTTGAGCGTTGGTTTCCTGTAGCCAATATGACTCGCTACCTTCCAGTCCGTGTCTATGACTTTTATGCCCCGGAAAGATTCAATGAAACAATTTTGGATGCATTTGAATGGTATAGTTTAGACATTTGTCAAGTCTGTGGATCTTATCAGTGTCCTTACTGCCCAATATTTGCTGGAGCAAATCCAAACTTCAACATTCATCCGATAAATTTGATCTCCCTATGTTTAGTATTAACTTTACTTACAGGAATCTCATTTTAAAGACAAGCAACACTTTAAGCTCTCTTACCTGTTTGTTTTGAGTCTCCTCTTCTTTCCGTAGATCTTATAACTGAAAATTAGTTTTTCTTCTTTTGGCTACTATTTATAATTTTAGAATATTGTGGCATCTATTGAATTTATTTTTATTATTTGATTCCCTTTGAATTTTTAAATGTATATAACAAAAGTATCAAATTTAAATTCAGTTTTCAGTCTTACGAAAGCAATGTCCCGGTTTCCTCAACGTTAAAGTATTTATTTATAAGTTAAGGTATTATTCTCCGTCCAACATAAATTTTAGAAATTATTGTTCTATGCAAACAAAATGACTGCCAAATAATCAATAAAATTTATATTATGTAATACGATCTTATATTTATTCCAATAATAAAAAATTGTTAACAAATTGCGAAATTAATTTGTCCATTTGTAACCAAAGACGTGGTGCATTTCTATAAATTTATTTTGTTGAGCCGGTTTTAAAAAAATTTACCGAGACAAGACAATCATTTTCCTCATATTTAATACAAAACAAGATTGAGCTTTATATAACAAAGGTTCAATCAGTCCTCAGATTATATATACGTATTAAGAATTATTTTATGCAAACGAGAGTTAAAATGTGGTTAAATCTGAGCTCCATGCATTAATTAACATAAAATTAACATAAAACTTTAGGATTTAGCATGTGATTTTTTACTATACTGGCATAATTCCCTACCTTGAACTTGTCCCTTAGTCTGTTTGCTTAGTTTAATCCGGTTTAGAGTAGATTAATCAAACGTTTTTTTTTCTTTTTTGCGAAAATTTACATGCAAATCTTGTGCTCTACCTCTACCCAATTCGCATATGTAAGTTTAATTAAATTTATGTATGCAAAAGATAAGAAATTCAAATCGGATACACTAAGAATTATTTGGCGAAATATAAACATATACGTACGTAGATTAGTAAAATGCAAAAGAGAAAAATCCAGAATAAATTATTAATGAAGAAACCTGAAAAGTTGTTTACAGAAATCAGAAATCATCATCTAACCAAACTATCTACGAAACCGACGTTCATGTTCGTGTCTTAGCTTTTGGACGTGCTGCGTCTAAGTTATTTTACAATTGATTCTATTGTCGTAGGAAGCTCAACATAACAATAGAATAGTACGTACATTCTTAATTCTTTATTCTTTCTTAAGAAAAATCTTGTTTAGCCAAGGTTGTTCCTCAATCCCAATCATATCATTTCATATTCATACCCTACCTTACTTAATTGTGATTTGAATTCATTATATGAATGGTTCTTAAGCCCTATGTGGAATGACGAGTGAGTGAGTAATAATGATGATTCTCACAGATAACCAAACCAACAACAAAATGTTTATTCCAATATTTCCAGTTTTTCATTTTATAATAATGATTCTTGAAACAACAACAAAGCAGTGAACGATTTTATTAATAAAAATTCACATTAGTTCTTTGTAATGTACTCGGAAATATAATATGTATATAAAAAATAAATTAAAAATAAACCTAACGTACTCTTCTATTTTTTCGAGACAAACATTACTGGTAATATTTTATGAAATTATAAGGAACTTTTGACTCATAAAATAAATACTTTGGGTAACACTTAAAGTCAAAGTTTTCAGCCTTCTATTGTCTATGCTCAAGCAAAAGCTTGAACTAAACGTTTTTTATACATGTTGTGCAACAAAGTTTCTAATTTCTGCACATTTTTTAAGAATTTGTAATTCTTCAACCATGTATTCAGTTATTTTGGAAGCTGGTAGTTTGGTGGATGGAACAATACCCTCATCGATTCCAACAATTAACCAAACTTTTCCATCATATGTCAATGAGCTGAAACCAAGACCCGTGTTTCCTCTCGTTAGCCCACCGGCATAACTAACTTGAAGGGCTTCAAGCCCCCCACCCGACATTTTCTTGGGTGGTCCTGGAAATATTGAGCCAACTACTGTTGTAACTGTATTTTTGGTAGCTAATTTGGTCATCCAGGCAAAGAGGCCTCCAATAACCGTCATAGAGTAAAAGATCATAATTGGTAGTGTTGAAGTTTTTAGTCGTGTTTGATTTTCGTGAACAGCATTGAGTCTCTCAACAGGATCCTCAATTCCTGTTGGTAGTCTCACTAAAACGCCCGTCCTGTAATAATGAACACATACTCAATTAGAATTTCCAAGGCTAAGACTGACGACAAGTCTTAAATGAGAAATGAGACTAACGCATGGTTTCGCAGCTTGTCAGGATGATTTGGGACCGGAAGAGCAATTGCACAAAGAACTCGTTTTGGAACTTTGTAACCAGCTTCCATCATGAATTTCCTGTAAACAGAGAACAAGAGAAGCATAAGCAAATTGAATTTATTAGATTCGACTCCTATTTGCATATTTACCTAATTGCTGCCGTATAAGCTGTCAAAAGGATTGCTGCAAATGATGTATTGTATTTGTTTTTTAAATCTTTGACTGTCTGTGTTGCAATGGTGGAAATCATAGCACAATTCAAATTTCTTGTCAATTGTTTTTCCGGTACATGCCATTCATTTGAGTTGTAGAGGGTAACATCGATTATGGCAGATGCAAAATCATAAGGACCACGGAACATTAAGTATAGTGGACCAAAAAGTTTTTGTTTTTTGCTACCCCCTGGTTTTTTCTGTCCAGGTAATGAACTTGGTTGAGCAACGTTGAGTTCTCTGGCTTGGCAAACGTCCAGAATAAACATTTTGAGGAGGCTGAAGCCTAAGTGGAAAAAGACAATTTTATATATTTTACTTTAGTCTAAGAAATGTTTAGAACAATAAGAGTTCATTTGCTCCTGTAAATTTCAATGTTAACTTTTAGGAACTTGCTTACCATCAACAAGGACATGATGAGCACGGAGTAATAAAACAGTACAAACTTCATTCCTTCCATCCACAACACAATAACAGTTTTCCAAACAAATGATTTCCCATGGGCTTCTGCCTGGAGTATATGGTTTGTAAATTAATGTTTGAGCTATTTTAAAAATTCCTTCTTCATTTCGTTTTTCCAATTTAACTTCTCCATCATAGGAATGAATGTGATTTTCAAGTTTAAAATCATCATCCCATTTCCAAAACTTAAATCCCATAAAATTAGTTGGATATTGCATGAGTTCAGGCTTTCTCAACTGATCATCCTCATTTTTTGATTCAATCACACGATCTTGGAACAACAATTGTAACTTTTCTAATGAATGATTTCCTTTCACTATAAATGCTAACAAAAGTGTCCACTGAGGATCTTCATAAATATTATCCACACCCACACATTGACTTTTGGTCGTTAACATTTTTCCTAGATTGGGTCTAATATATTTTGATGTTTTTGCTACTATATACCGAAATATAAATATTGGGGTAAAAAGCAGTATTAAAATTGGTAAACTTATAAATATAATTGTTGCTAATATTAATGTGAATATTTTTCTGAACATGTTGACAATTTTTTGTCTACAAGCAAAAATCTATGATAAATTGATAATTCTATTATTATATTAGTTGGGATAATATTAGAACTAAACAAGTTAGTCCCGAAAGAAGACTAAGGTCGTTAAAAGGAGACTTAACTTTTGGTTAAGCTAACTTTTATCGTTTGTTTATTTCTCAGTTCTCAACTAGTTATGAGTTTGGGTTGAAGATGATTCCTGGGTTTTTATTAGGAAGAAGAAACAGAAAAAAGAACAAGTTAGTTAGTTTGCCTGATCTATGTAAACAAAATAGTAGTAAAGTTAAGGATAATGTGGACAACAAAAGGAGTAATCATTTTATATTGTATTATCGCATTATTTGAACTATCTCAGCAAAAACTTCGGCCAACTAATACGAACTCATCAAAAGTACTTAAGAAGTTAGTTAGCTATGCTTTGGATTGGTGAGTAAAATCGTGTATTATTTACAACAATTTTTTTCCCATATCTGTTGATGTTTTTCGTAAATATAAAATAATCCCTGTATATCCCAATCCCATAAGAAACCCAATGGCTCTGCAGGTGGAGTACCATACTGAAATTTTATTCTGTCCATAATAATTAATAATAAATAACTATGCATTATGCTCATTCTTTTTTCTTCTGTCTTAGCAAAAACAGGATCAGGTTTTACTTAAAGTAGTCTTTGCATTATACCTTACCACCCTGACGTCAAAAAATCTAATGTTTTGCATTGAATTTGCAGCTTGTATATGTATTTATACAGGTATAGCACGTGTAATTCCAACCAAAAATACTTATAAATACGAAAATGAGTGACTTATGTAAGAATATAGCTAAAAAAATATAATTTCTACTTATTCTGATGGATTAGAAGGAAAAAAAAAGAATACATTAACAACAATAACATGTTTTTATTTTATAAATTATATGAAAATGCCAGTTGAATTAAATCCGGTGTCTAAAACTATTATGAATGAGCTATTATATCGGGATGCAATTTTGATATATCAATTCATACACATGCCATTAACTCTGATTTTGTTGTTATAAAGCCAGAGTTCCTTCACAGTGACTCAGCACAAGAAAAAGACAATACAACAAATGTATTGTTTAAGGAACCGGTTCCCTTCCGCCTCCCTCAATCGAAACTGATACAAAGTGTTCAAATGTGGCTTTGAACTTGTAAAATCAGACGCTTTAAAGGATACAGTACTTTTGCAATGACTAAGGTCATGATTGACCTCTTGGTATATACAAAGTAAAACAGAGAAACTGATTACTGATAACAGCATAATAACAAAAACAACAAAGTACAAGCATGCAAACTTCAACAATCATCAGAGTATGAGAAGATATATTTTGTAAACTATTCCTTACAGACGGATAAATTGTTACAGAAAATGTAAACAATACAATTTTCATTTTTGACTTAAATCGTGTTTACAATTTCATAAAACTGTGAGAACTTTAAGAAGAAACGAAAAACTTTCATGTTGTACTGCCTATCATATAAAGAATGTTTACGGAACATTTTATAATAAATTAATTTACAGACGGCTTATCTCCGGGTTGGTTTTAAGAGTCTCTCAAGGAAATGATTCTTTGAATTACAGATTTAAGGATCGGGAGAAGAAAATAGGATTTCCAAAGTATCTACAGTCATTAACGTTTTGTAATATAGACTGCAAAAAATAAACTTGTAAAAAATCAAGCATTAAAAGAATTCCACACAACACCAGTAATATAAAATATACTTTGTGAATGAATGGTAAACATAATCTAAAGTAATTTTAATTTTTTGTTGAAAGTAAATAAAATTACGCTTGCATTGTTGGTATTACCACATTATTTCAAGCCTCAAACAGTCTTATTGCAACTGCAAGGGATGTTTTTATCCAAAATGGTAGTCTGAAGTTTGAACCTTTACATGGCTTACATGGCTGGCTTAAAAATATTCAAAATATATTTCCCAAAAGGGGTGATGGATAATTATTACTTTTGTCCTTGGGTCGAGCTAAATTCGAAGCTTGATTTGCCTTTTGGAAATATTAAACCAATTGTTTCATGATTCAAATAAAAAATTACAAACGGTATTCATGAAGTTATTGAAATAGACCGGTCTGCGCCTCTAGAAGCAACAGGACTTCGAAATTATTAAATTATTTCTCATTATTCGAATTCTAATGATAAATTTCATACTCTAGTCTCTAATTTAATATTGGTAGGAATTTTCCAATCATTAAGCAAATTAGATATTTGCAGTTCGCTGTTTTTTTTTCAAGAAAGTTCTGCAAAGTATTGTTAAGTATGGAATGGGTTGAAAGATCTTTATCTGAAAGTACCTGCTCTTAATTGGTGCGCTTCGTCTATTACATATTACAATCATAAGAGTTTTAAGAAAAATAAAGTTCAATATCAAAGAATTCCTGTTTCCCATTATGCATGCATTTACTTGATTTATTTAGCATATTTGCATATCCGTTACCCATTTTTTTTTTCTCTTTACATTAATATTTTAGCCTATCATTTTGCATGGGTACAACAGAAGTTCGACTCTTTTATGTTTGTTCGTGTGTTAAAATTTAATTCATATAAAACTAAATGAGATTTAGCAACAATAAATATTTGTAGTTGTAGTTCAATTTGTAAATCTTTTTTGCTTATGTTCTCCCTATTTTCTTTTTTTAACACACTTTGTGAAGTATTGTTTTAAAACCGGTTGCGGATGAGCAAAATGTTTAATAATTTGTTATTGTCGAAAGAATTTTAAATAACATGTAACTTCCTCTTTTCATAGAATATGTCTATTAGTAGAATAAGGTCAAGAATACTTTGATGAATATAATTAGGAGAGACGGTTTTTTTTGCTACAAATAATAATATGCTTAATTTCATGGTATACATTAGATAAATGTTAGCATAGTTAATCTTGATTACACATCCGCTTCTCTCTTTAAAATATCTAATTCTTGAAAGAAGTAATTGATTAAAATTTTAGCTGATAATTGACTTTTTGGTACAATTCCTTCGTCAATGGCTACAACAATCCTAAGGCCATTATTATAGCTTAATGCTGAAAAACCCATTCCACAATTACCTGGAACCAAAAAAATAGTTTTAAATTGAGAAACAAAGCTACTTACACACGAGGATTTTTCCAAAATTCTTTGCAGTTTACCTTCATGCATTCCTCCACCAAACCACATACTCAGTAGTTTATTTTCTCCATAAATAATTAAGTCCTTGGGACCCTAAATGTACGATTTAAAAAATAATTTGACAAATATTAACAAGAAATAGTATGAGTTTTAGAAATTTTACTCACAGGAAAATTGGACATAATGGCTGTTGTCCTTTCATTTTTGCTAAATGGTGGAATCATACATCTGAACAAACCTCCAACGAGGCTCATCATGTAAAACAGTGTCATTGGCAAAGTTGATTGGCGTGAATTTTCCAAGTCTTTTTCAATTGCTTCGAGGCGTTTCTTAGGATCTCCTATACCCACTGGAAGTGTCGTGAAACACGCAGTCCTAAATTTAAATCAAATAACAGTTTGATTCAATTTTTAGTTTTTATGCCAAGAAACCCCTATTTTGTTAAGGTTTAATTATCATAAAAGCTTATATTTCGCATTATTTAAGCTCTAATTTGAAGCATTTGGAGTTGATTCATTCATGCACTTGGTTTATTACATGCAATTGACTGAAAATATTGACATAATATTAAACTCAGTTTCCAGTTTCCCGAACCAATCAATATTAGTAGTGTTGGTCCCTGAAGTGGTAGTCATGCTCAGGGACCTAATGAGCATTGTAATTGTTTTAAGCACCAAACTAGTTTAGCAACTCAATAATTACTACAAATAGTAACCTGGCAAGAATAAGAACCTGTAAAATTTTCCAGACTTTTAGTATTCTCTATCTAAAGTTCACCTTATTTACTGCCTAAGTTCTTTTGCCAGTTCTAATCTTGACATTTTACTTTTTTATGTAAAACGTAACTGTGGGGTTGTGTTGTAATACCACTCAGCAAAATAAATGCGTAATACTTACTCATGAACTAACTTATCAAATCAAGATCACAAAATGTATAACTTAACTTACATGTGATTTCTCATTTTTTCAGAGTGTCCAGGAACAGGAAGAGGAGTAACACAATGAATTTTTTCTGGAATAGGGTATCCGGCTTCAGACATAAATCTTCTCAATGCTCCAGCAAAACATTCAAGTATTACTGCAGTGAAAGAAGTTTTATTCAGACTTTTAACTTCTTTAAACCTTTCCATAGGAATAACTGGGGACATTGCCGTATTAAATGTACGCTTCAATTGTGCCTTTGGTAAATGCCAAGGATTAACGTCAGTCGCATCTACGACTTCCGATATAAATTCGAACGGTGCCTTAATTACGTTACATATAGTTTTACAGAAACTTAGTTTCGGATGAGGTTTGTGAGTTTTAGACCCAGTATATGTATTTTCAATCGGGACTTCTAACGCAGAGTTGTAAAAATTCATCAGCGAAAATCCATCACCTAAACAATGGTGAACTCTTAAAATCAGAGCAGAGCAAGGAGAACAGCTAAAGGAGTCTTTATCTTCCAGATTTTGAACAACTAATACTTCCCATGGGGAGGTCTTTTTAGGAAATGGTTTGTAAACTAAATCATCTACGGCATCACAAAATTCTTCAATTGATACAATTTTTGTTGCAAACAGGTCTTTATATTTTCCGTCGTAGTATCTCACATGTTCTTCTAACTTGAAATCGCTTTCCCATTTCCAAAAAGAAAAGCCAAGTTTTCTAGTAACTGGAAAGATTGGTTTTGATGAAAAAATAAATCAAAACAAAATTTAAGCAAAAGTCTCACCATATTGCTTAAACTCTTTAAATTGGAGTTCTCCACTCGGAAAACGCTTCTCCATAACATTTCTTAGCACAACGTCGCGAACCTGCTCTATAGTTACATTATCATCGTACATTGAAACAGCAATTAATGAGTATTGGCTATAGGTGTAAAAATCTTCTGCCCCAGAACAGGAACTCCGAGTAGTTAAGATCTTATCAAGCCCAAAAAAGAAATATCTTAAGAAATGTGCAGCAAAAAATCGAAAAATGTAAATCGGTAATACTGAAATTAGTATAATTGGACTGAACATTAGCAAAAATATAGTTGCAATAATTTTTAAAACGAGTTTTGCCATGCTTGAAAACTTTCGTAGATTTGTTTATAGTTAACACTTCAAACAAAAAATATTGACTGAATATAAAAATCGGAAATTTCCTAAGAGTGCCCAACAGAATAATTTCCCATTAAATAAATATATCCTTAGCGTGCTGCATTCTAATTTTAGGCATGTGAATTTTTATTTTTTACAAAAATAATAATGAGCCTTTTGACCCTTTATCATTGGCATTGGATATTATAATATGAATTAATTCATTGTATTTTCCTTGCAGATTATGTAAGGTGTGAAGTGTAGTATGAAAAATTTTCGGACCAATAATCCATTATTCATGACAATTTTTCTATATAAAGGGAATATTCAGCCAGTTCAGGTCGTCATTTTGTTGTAAAATATCCACTTGCAAATATCATTTACATCACATCACCAATATGAGTTGATGAATATTTAATTATACTTTTATTTTAGGCTCGGTAAATATAATGAAAATGTTACAAATATCAGCTTAATACTATACTAAACCGCATAACTTGAGTTCTACAAACATTATGCATATTATCATAAAAATTTCTCACATCCCATTTTCAATCTTCTAAACTTGTTTTTGGTTCAAGTTATCTAATTCTACAAGAATTTTATCCATTAAGGAATTAATATTGTAATCAGATTTAGGTAGTATACTTTCATCCACTCCAACTGTAAACCGCATGTTTCCATTGTAGCTCAAAGCACCAAATCCTATTCCTGAAATATTGCAATTAATTGACTCACAAATTAACTAAAAGATTGAAATCTAAATAGATACATACCTATATTCCCAGGTAAAAACCCACCGTAAAGCATACAATCAAGTCCAGGCAATCCAGCAAATTGGATTTCCCTATTAGGTCCTCTATTGTAGCAATTCTATTTGTAGTATAAAGTTAATTGCCAATTTATAAAAGTTTTAAAACATACGGAAAATTTGTCATTAAAGCTGTGGGTCCATATTGTTTGACAAGAAACTTAGTCATACATGGAAGTAGCCCTCCTGAAAACTTTGTAAATCCATAAAATAGAGCAGGAAATGTTGATCGTTTAATGTCCACAAGTTGAGCTTCAATTTCTCGTAGTCTTCCCTCTGGATCAGGATTGCTGATTGGTAGCTTGACATAACCTGCGGTCCTAAAGGGTGAATAAGTTACACCGATTGCAAAACGTAATACTCAAATAATTCTGTAATCTTACATGTGATTTCTTAGTTTATTAGGATGATTGGGTATTGGTAAAGGGGAAAGTAAGCTTATGAATTTTGGAACTGTCCACCTTCTCTCGATAATCAAACTTCTCAAAGCTCCAGTGAATCCTTCCATCACAATTGCTGTTAAATTGGAATCGTATTGATCTCGGATTTCTTTAATGTATGAAATGGGAATTTTTGTGGAAAATGCAAGGTTAATTTGTCCCGATAGTTTTGATTCTGGCAAGTGCCATTCTGAATTAACTTTATCAAATGAAGTAAAAATTGTTTTACTTATGTCCCAAGGAACACGGAAAGGAAAAAATATAAAATGCCAAATTGATCCACATAAGTCACGTTTAATGTAGTTAGGTGAAGCAGTTTCTATATTATATTCTCCACCAATATCATTGGTAATCAGTTTGACTATGGAATTTCCATCTAGTTTAGCATAATTCAGGATCTTGTAAAATACCATTTACAGTTAAGTTTTAAACAAAAAAAAACCTGCAAGACAGTGATGGAGTCTGAGCATAAATGCTGATTTGGGTTCCTCTGGGTTTTGATCTCCAATTACTTTACAATTTGGAAACACAAAGAGTTCCCAAGGGCTTTGTTTTGGCTTGAACGGCAGCGGTACTAATTCATTAGCGATTTCCAAAGCTGTATCTTCACTAAATTCAGAATACTTGACACTTCCATCATACATTCTAATGTGATCATTGATTTGAAATTTTGTATCCCATTTCCAAAAATAAAATCCCATCCATTTACATAAACTGAAAATTAAACTATTATTTATGCAATATCCATGTTGAGATTGTTAAAACATTTTACGTACTATTGCTGAAGTTCAGGATGTAAAAGCTCACCGTTCCTCCGTTTACGTCGAATTACATTTTGAATAAAAGTTTGTCTAAATTCAACCAAGTCAAGTGAACCTTTGAGAGAATTGAAGGTGATTAAGGTAGATCTTGGTTTAGAATATATATCATCAACAACAAACACAGCGGATCGTGCATTCAAAATTTTTCCTAATTCTATCTTAAACAATTTAGCACAAACATTGACAAAGTATCGATATATATAAATTGGAAGAGTAGCAAGAAACAAAATTGGTATAAAAATAATTAAAAGAATAGAAAGTAGCAATATTTTCAGCCTTGTGCAAATTGAAAGTCGGATTGCTATTTCCTTTGCCATGATTTCTTGATGACTGTGTCTTAATCCTCAATTAAATTCTGATTCATTTTAAAGAGTTTTCCTTATTTCTTATAATTTTGCGAATCAACAGTTTTCATTGTTGTCAAAAACTTTTTGTATTACAAGCATCCGTATGAATAAATTAATTAGCTAATTAACAATCTTATACATTTAATTCAATTAATTGACGTTTTCATAAGTTATGATGGACATTTCATTGCATTGTTTTCTTGTACCAAAGGTTTAGAGCATACCAAAACAACCTACCTACATTATAGATAAAATGTACATATATGCAAATGTGCCACTAAGTAGAACATGAACATGAAGTCGTGGAAAAGTTATTTTTAAAATCATTGAATCCCTTTTTTGGGTTTTTGCAGTAGGGATGTTAATGCATAACTATTACACAATAGCAAAGTACAAGAACTTTTTTAAACTTGTTTATAAATTCGTCACATTCTTACGAACTCGGATCGGAAGTCGGAATTTTCCTGCAACTGCAATTTTAGCATTTTGATGAGTCTATGAAGTGCACGTTGGGAACTTGCGAATCAGAACCATAAATTGGTATAAAGGCATATTGTGATGTCAAGACCCCAAATGATTTAGCATAAAGGGGCACATTGCAATTTGTGTTTTATCAACTAGCGATTTATAGTTTCACATATTGTTAATGTCAGATTATTATATGGATTCATTTAAATTTCATCTTAATACGATTGATAAAACGACTGAATGTAATACCACTATTATCCTATGTATGTACTATAATTTATAACATTGTTCTTGGTCTGTTTGTAAATTATTTCGTGGGTCAGGCTTATTGGTACCAGAATTGACTCACTAATATTATACATTTTATTTCGAACCCAGTTCAGTGACTTCATGCCATTTCTTAAAACACAAAAATGTTTCGGAGTGCAATGGATGAGTTTACTTGACTCTTAATGTTTAGCAACAGTTTCCCATATTAGGAAAGGATCTAATGCCATTTATTGGAAGATTCAGATTATTTTTATATTCAAGACACCGGTTTAAACCGATGCAATTATCTTTGACACAAACCATGAAAGCTTAAATCCCAAATTGGAATTTTCTTGCCTGTTTTATTTTTTTTAACACTATACTAAGATCAAGAATTGTTGGAGTGACATACCAATTGTGATAAATAAAGTAGCCACGCTCAGTGAGGGTTTTCACAAGGTAGTTAATAAGATTCTGCACCTGCTTCACCAATCCAAGTGACTAAAATTTATTTTCATCAATATTTTAACGAGTTGCAATTGTCATCGGAAGAGACCGCAAGGTTTCGATGAAAGTGCATTTCTAATTCCGCTCCCTGAACATAAGAATTCAAATTATATTAATTCAATTAAATATTACCAATGATGAAAGCACTATTTCCTTAACAGGATATTTAGTATTTACTGTTATGATATACATGAGCGGATAGTTCCGGGACGATTCTAAAATAATGCTACCAAGTGACGCTTGCTTGCTCCCTAAACCTTCATACAATGTATTATTTTTTACCAAAAGCCAGACGATATTCATTTAGAGGAAAGTTTAAGATTTTTCTTAGAAACAAACTTCTTTGCTGTTTAGGATGCGGGGATGGCCTTATAAGGTCAATGGAAGCATTCACTACGTCGGAGGGAGTTAGTGGGTTTGATTCTATCAAATTTATTTTTGTCTACTTCTACTACCCGGGATGTATAAGGAAATTTATGCAAGCAAACCGAGCTTTAAAAAGATTCTACATTGGCCAAAACGACCTGAATTCAGTTTTGTGTCGCCAGTGTGTAAGAGCATTCTTTCCTTTACTCTTTAATAAGGTAATTTTTAATTATCAAATGGAAACATACAGTAAAATCTGCAAATTAAGCTTTAATTTATTAAAACAAATTCTAATAAAATATTTGCATAATCTAATTAATTACTTTAATTTTTCTACAATTGTATTTAGTTCGTGAGTGTTAGCCCTACAAATCCGACAAAATGTGTGACGACGATGTTGCAGCTTTAGTTGTGGATAATGGATCTGGTATGTGTAAGGCCGGTTTTGCTGGGGATGACGCTCCTCGGGCTGTGTTCCCATCCATTGTTGGTCGTCCTAGGCATCAGGTATGTAACAAAATCTTAATCAATATTTCACCTTTAATATTATTTGGTTAGGAGATTTCTTATATTTAAAACGACAAATTTAGGATTGCATAGTATTAGGATCTGCAGTAGGTGGATTAGTTTTTAAAAATGTACATAGTTCCAAATAAGGAAAAGAGAAAGCTATTTTTGGATCACAGAGATCCAAATCCCAATGAGGAACACTTCCCATAAGATCCGCATATTTACTACCTAGAGCATGAATGTTGACTTTTCAAATCACGTTTTAGAATAACCAATGTTTTATTGCAAATTATTCATGACTGACCTTTGAAAATAGAGTTTTATCCAATAATAAGAACAAATCAACTTTCCTTAAAAAATTAGGCGGACACTAATTTTGATTTGAAATGTTTTCTTTAGGGTGTCATGGTCGGTATGGGACAAAAAGACAGCTATGTTGGAGATGAAGCTCAATCTAAAAGAGGTATATTAACTTTGAAATACCCAATTGAACACGGTATCATTACTAACTGGGATGACATGGAAAAAATCTGGCATCACACCTTTTATAATGAGTTGAGAGTTGCACCAGAAGAACATCCAATTTTACTCACTGAGGCCCCACTCAACCCAAAAGCCAACAGAGAAAAGATGACCCAGGTAATGCTGAGCGACTTCAAATCCATGTAGGGTATTTTTATATATTTTATTTATTTGGTCCTAATTTCAGATCATGTTTGAAACTTTCAACTGCCCAGCTATGTATGTTGCCATCCAAGCTGTTCTTTCACTCTACGCTTCCGGTCGTACCACTGGTATCGTCCTGGACTCCGGAGATGGTGTTTCACACACCGTTCCAATTTACGAAGGTTATGCCCTTCCACACGCCATCCTTCGTCTAGATTTGGCTGGACGGGATCTTACAGACTACCTCATGAAGATTCTCACTGAACGTGGCTACTCATTCACCACCACTGGTATGTCCATCCAAACAATTTAAGACATTGTTATTCAACGACACAAAATAATTAACCTCTGATTTTCAACCTTCACCAATTTAGCTGAGCGAGAAATTGTCCGAGATATTAAGGAAAAATTGTGCTATGTTGCTTTGGACTTCGAACAAGAAATGGCCACTGCTGCCGCTTCTACCTCTTTAGAAAAATCCTATGAATTACCTGACGGTCAAGTTATCACCATCGGTAACGAACGGTTCCGTTGCCCAGAAGCCCTCTTCCAACCATCCTTCTTGGGTATGGAATCCTGTGGTATCCACGAAACTGTCTACAACTCCATCATGAAGTGTGATGTTGATATCCGTAAGGACTTGTATGCCAACACTGTCTTGTCAGGTGGTACCACCATGTACCCAGGTATTGCTGATCGTATGCAAAAGGAAATCACAGCCTTGGCTCCATCAACAATCAAAATCAAGATCATTGCTCCACCTGAACGTAAATACTCCGTCTGGATCGGTGGATCCATCTTAGCTTCTCTTTCCACCTTCCAACAAATGTGGATTTCCAAGCAAGAATACGACGAATCTGGTCCAGGAATTGTACACAGAAAATGTTTCTAAATCACAGGAATCCAAATGGGTCTAAGAATAAATTTTGCGAATCGACACAAACATCACTGCTTTATCTCTACTAAAATATTCTTGTAATTTGTTCAACGTTCATATTCAACAAGAATCAATAACATAACATCTCGCTCAAAACTCCTCAGCATCCATCTCCAATGAGTGTCCAACATCCTAACTTTAACTAAAAAAAACTTTATTGTACAATTTACTCAACTGTTTTACAATGTACTACACCAAACTTTAATTGAAATAAGAAATAAAAATCCAAACTAAACCAATTTTTCATTACATTAGAGGGATAATGAAATGAACGAGAGAAGAGAGATTTTTCTAACCAATTTTCCAACTAAGAACTTCATATAGCATTTTTCATTATTAACTGCGAGCAAAGCGATAATATATAAAATCACTCAGTGCGTGCCTGCGTCTCTGCGTCCCTGCGTCCCCTCGTTTTTCTCCGTAACTACTCGGCCGATTTTGTTGAAATTTTGCCTCTGGTATTGTATGGCCCATGGCATATCAAGGTTTTAATTTTATCCAAATTGGACAAAGGGTAAGGGTAGTTTACTGAAGGGGCAAAAATTATTTTTGCTTACATCTCATGGACTACTTGACGTAGCCACATGGGATTTCGTATTTTTAACGTTTATCGTTAGGGGAATCTGTTTTCAATCTTATCCGATTAGGGCAAGGGTAGTTTGGGAGTAAAATTGGTTTTCGTCTATTTTTCAATTAATATTTCACGTTTTAGCTTGTGATTTTGTTTTTACACGTTTTCCATGGGAAAATTTGATATTTTTAACGATTTTCCATTTGGGGGTAAGGGTAGCTGTAGGGTTTCTCAATTCTA
>JAQGCY010000223.1:0-22099 GCA_034700645.1 Xenylla mediterranea | reverse complement strand
CTTCAAAGATTTCTTCCAGCAGCATAGAATTTTTTGTATGTTAGGTTGAATTGAACGACCAGATCAGGATCAGGGCAAGAGAAAAATCCATTTTACCTGTGTAAAAATCGTAATCTCTCAAGTGTCGTTTCATTACATTTTTTATCTTCTTCGGGATATGGGAATTGGATATACTAGACTAAAAAAGAGAACCAGAAATTGTAAGCCCAGTAAATGTAAACGGAGCATGTAAAAAGTCCCTTTTTCTATGACCATGTCCAACTTACTTGGTAATATTATTATTATCAGTATCTACTATCAGAGCTTGTTTGTACTCTACTGTAAGTTCACAGACTAGTTTTAAGGTGAATTCAATTGAAGAATCCATCCAAAAAAACACAATGCCATGAAATAATGTATGTAATGCAGTCATAACAAAATGCAATAGTAAAAAAAAACTTCAGAAAGCAAAAGTTGTATTTATGTAAGAAGAATTTTACCTGTCCATTAATGAACCAGGATCAGGAGAAGTTTTATTAGTTAATAATAAGCAAAATAAAATTGAAGAAGATCATTCGCTAAGTCGCTAGGCTGGTTTCCCTGCTCAAAATCAACTTATCAAATATCAACCCCTGCTAAAATAATATTTGGGATTGATTTGCATTTAGCATTACATTTGCTTGTACAAAAGATAGAAAAACATATTTTTTGTGACATAACATAAAGAACATACAGATACAAGTCTTTTGTATCATATCGTATACATTTGATTGTATTGTTTTAATCCCTATGAACTCGAAAGTCATCAGTCATGTAGTTTTCCTTTAAAAGTTTTCAATCATACTTACACATTTACATCATTACGTACTATTACGATACTGTCAACTGTGTTCAATTATATGTGCCTATTTTGAGTAAAAATCAAGCCAAATATACAAAATACAATACAATCTTTTTATAAAATTTTTATATTTCAAATAAAATTTTAATAAGTGAAATAAGATGGCTGGAGTTCCTGTCAATACTACTACAACAGTTGTAAGTAAAATCAAATATGTATTTTGTTCGTGCAATGCAATTGTAAATTGTATTGTAGTAATACAAGAATATTTTTATTATTCAATTACGAATCCTTAACAAGTGTCTAATTTCATTTTGACATTACTCATGCAAATGCTAGAGCAATTTTGAATTTCTAGACTCTATGAAAGTTTTTTTTTGTGGTTCTTTAAATTTATTAAATGAACGCAAAGACTCATAGTGGTCGTATAAGCGAATCGTAATCAATCTCCTTTAATTTGCTCGAAAATGTTTGGAGATGTAAAACATTAATGGCAGTTGCAAAGGAATAATTTTGTTTTCCATTGTAGGAATTAGTTAAAAACTATTGTTGGAATTTAACAATAGGCGTCAGTCAATAAACATTATTCTAGTCACATGCATGGAATTTTAATTGATAACAGATTGGTGTGTGCTTAATAAAATAAGTCATCACATCACATGAGTATAATATCCAACTGATAATGGGAAACCGAATGGTTGATTTCGATTGAAATGTTTTTCTTGACTATTAATAATTAAAGTCATTTGACGTCGATTCAGGTTCATCTTGTTTTAATGTTGTTTATCATTCAGTCAGTTATAAACCACACTTCATTAATCTAAATATTTAATTACATTGTGTTCATTCATTCATGTTATTAATGTCAAATTACAATTACATGTGACTCATCCAATTAACCTTCATTTTCACTGCAATTGAATGAAGGTTTATTTTAATAGAAGCGAAATGCGAATAAGCAATAGAATAAAATAGGAAGATACAGAAGGGGCATTCTCATTTGCTCATTTTTCCCTGATTTTGAGCCTGAAAACAAAATAGGAAAAAATATGACGAAAACAATTAAGCTGGTTAATAAAGTGATAACTTTCCACATAGATTATATTTCTTATTCTTTAAAATGAGTCAACATTACATATTTCGCTTAAGCAGTTTACCATCATCAATATCATCCTTTTAATTCATGATCATGACACGAAATTCTAGTAACCTAATGTGCAATATATAGTAGCAAATAAATGAAAATTTAATTCAATGAATGATTGGCATGAGGAAGGAACCTATAAATAAATGCTTATTGTATTCATACACATTTATTTCCGAATACAATACAATCAGAAAGACCTTGTTGATGCATATTGATACTAGTTAGCTCATCAGTATTAAAGTTAGCCATGCTAAATATTTTCGGTTGCTCTTGAAATATTTTTTTTATTATTAAAAATGATTCATTTAAGTGAGGATATAGCTGTAAGATGCAAGCTATGCATTAAAGTTAACCAATCTGAACGATATTTGATTGATTAAATATTTCAAGCTGTGTGTTTGTGTATTTTAAATTTCTATACTAAAGAGGATGGAAGAAGATAAAAAGGTTGGTGAAATATTTATTACCAAAGTATATTGTATCTTCTTTATCTTTGTAGAACCAGAAGTTTTTTTAAAAACTTCGTTCATTCAATAAGAAAATTCAAGTTTTTACACATTACAAAAATTTAAATAAATACTGGATTTTTTTGTGGTTTTTAAAATTCTTTAACTTTACATGACTCATAAAATCATCTTTATTGAGCCTCCTATATGCAAACTAAAACTAAAAGTTGTTAAGCAAGATTTATTGGAATTTAACAATTAAATGTCATTCATGTGTTAAAGAATTGTAGAAATTCTAGTTTATGCTAGTTCTCATAGTTTGCAGTTTATATAGCAAGACAACAAGCCAAAATAAAATAAAGGCTTGTCTAAGTGAATTGTCGGTACTTAGCTTAACTTAAAATTTTCTAATTAGTACTTCAGGCATTTTCCAGCTTCTTTCTAATGTACACTTTTTTATTGTAGGTAGATAAAAAAATCAAATATCTTGATTTTGTTTTAAAATGCCAAAAAGTTTTTCTGTCTTCTTTGGATTTAATTTTGCTAGCATCTGGTCAATGACTTTTGTAACAACGGCCAAACCATTTTTGTCAATTATTAAATTATGTGATGGGTATTTAATATAAAAAGCATTATCTTCAGTGTTGATGAGGATTTTCAAAGCTTATGATACCTAATGAAATGATTTATATGCATATTAGCGTTTGTTAGTGTCAAGAAAAAACATTTCAAGGTAAACAGGATTTTCCTCCTCCTTTTCAACATTTATATTGAGTTTGTACTGTTTACATAATTTATAAATATTTACAATAACCATGATCAGCTCCAGTAAATAAATATTTAAAACTTAATCGGAAATCTTCAGGGCAAAAGTTATAGATTTTGTTATGAATAAGCTAATTAGCTGAGGCAAATGATAAGAGAGCTGGACTAAGATAACTTTTTTTACAATTTGTTGAGATAATTCTTCAAACTTAAGTCGACAATTCAATTAAAAATCTCAGGAAGATATACATCACATGAGTTAAATTAATCCAATTATGGAATTGGTAATCACATCAAGCGTCGTCAAAGAATTAATCATAGGTTTCTGCAGATGAAAATTAACTAGTTTCAGGTTTCACAATCTTGTAGAATGTACCTTGGCTGAAACAAAGAAAAGTTGTATTTTATTTATTTTTGCATTATTTTATTTGTTTTGTAGGCATTAAGTAATACTCTATCATATTATAGTAGTTCTTAATTTGTTTATGGTCTGAATAAGTTAAATAGAATCAGTTGCCGAATAAGAGTCGTTTAGATTGGTATAATCTTAGAAGTGCACTCGTTGGAATAGACAGTAATTTAATATCGTCCAGGAAATGGAAAAGTTAATGCTTGAAGGAATCCTTGCGTAATTCTATAATTTTGATATAATTGGATATCGCACAGAAAATTGTGAGTGTAGAGTTACTGGAAATTGTAAGGTGTCTTTTGTCAGGCGAACTTTTTAATGTTTGAGGGGTAATGATTGTCAACACGAGCAGTGGTAAAGAGTCGTTTGGACAAGAACTGGACTCATATTATTTATTTCAACAAACTGCAAGTACGCCCTTCCACATCCAGAACAACATTAGATCAGGAAACTTTAACCATTGTAAGAAAAAACCACTGGTACACCTTGACTCGATTCCTCACATTACATCTTCTACGACTTGGAATACTTTGCATAAAAAAGATTCGACCCAGTCAATTGAATTTTTCTTTTCAGAAGAAGAATCTTGTTCTTCCAGTAAAGTTAAAACTCCAGAGCCCAGGTTTGCAACCTCAGTTGTTTTCTTTCGAGAAGAACCTAAATCCTATTTAAGCACATATTCCTTTTCAATTTGTGCATTTGGAAACGCTAACGAAATGGAATATATGAGACCTGCCTCAGCATCTGAATGCCCAGAAGAAGACGAGGAAGAACTTAAGCAAATACTTTTAAGTAGGAAATCTCCGGAATCTATTGATTCAGGAAGAGAAACTGCTCTTAGCAATATCTCACATCGTATTAGACATCCAACCAGTGATTCCATTGAATCACTTCCTTCTTCTGGAGGGAGTACTATTGATAGAAGGGATCCCAAAGGATCCAATATCAGCACAGTTGTTGAAGAAATTGATAATGTACAACCAGCATCCCAAAGTGGAAGTCTGAAGAAGGGAAGCTTTAAGCGTTCCAGTTTATCATCGCTTATCCGAAAATCAAAAGGTAGTAAAGGTACTACCGAAACTAATTCGAATGAATCCCCAGGATCATCAGCAGCAGGTACTCCAACAGCGAAACCAAAATCGAAAAGAAACATTTTCTCTTCCAGTAAAAAACATTCAGCGAAACACTTAGCTCCTGGAGAAGAGCAAAAGCTAGCCCATGGTGCAACATTTATTCCATTGTCATCTAATCCAAACTTGGATGGATTTACTACATCTGGAAGTCAATCGAGCTTAGTGAGTTCAACTCAGGAATCTGCTTCACTTAGCAATTTTTCTCCTGATCCATATGCAAAATCAACAAATGTTGGGGACCGAGAAAAGACTAAATCACCCACTAAAAAGTTATCTTTTATGAAAAGCCTAACTAAGAAAATTAAGCATGGAGAATCTAAGGAAAAAGTTGGTGGAAAACCTTCGTCTCCAGTTCAATCAGGTAAAACATTTCCATTTAGTAATCTTTTTAAAGCATTCTGAAGAGTATTTCACATATTTGTCGTGCATACTGATCGTAATATGCTTTTCATTCATACTTTACCAATTGATAAATAATTGCTTTGCCCAACGGAGTATCAGGAATAGGAAATACACAGAAAAGCAACAGAGCTATTAATAAGTAAACAAGAAATGTACATAGAATGCATGGGTTTGAAGATTAAACATGCATTTAAGTTCTTAATCGTAGTAAACTCAAAATTTTATTAGGGGAAGAGGTCAAGTTACTCAATAAAATTCTCAGTCTAAAATTCCAAATGCATTGATAAAAAATTATTAGTATACTAATTACGTATTTTCTCGATTCATCATTACGGTAGAGAGAGTGGTACATGCTGCTTAAATAATCTCAGTAATGGTAAAAATTTTAGCCCAGTAAAAATCTAATAATAATATTTGAATCAAGTGTAGAAAACTTTCATGGAAAATACAGAAGTGAAATTCTTGTAAATATTGCATATCTTATCAGCAAAAAAATAACTGTTTGTTTCATGAACAAAAAGGTATGCAACCTTTGTTACTTCCATTGTTCTCCATATTCAAACAAAAGCTTGAAATGTATAATTTCACACTTTTAGACACAATATATACATACATTTACCATATTACTTTACCAAAGTTGTAGATTGTAATGTTGTCCAATTTTTTTTGACAAGTTAAGAATAAGATAAGGTTGCACACAACCAATATTCTACTTATTACTTTACAATTACATGTAGTTTTAATGGTTCATGAACCCTTGGCTGGCTTAGTATGTGAACAGGAATAGAAATTATTGTGAGACATTGAAACTTCTTTGCTAAGATAAAGTGCAAGGCCAAATTAAAGGATTACTGGACTTTGTTCATACATAAACTAGGAAAATTAGTTTGCAGCAAGCTATAAGACGTATTCGCTTATCATGAGAAAAAAGTTACAGTTGAAATTTCTTATTTAAATTGGTTAGGACTTATTAGTGGGTACTTCGAGTGATATTGGTAATGACCGTAATGTACTTTAACTACGTGCGGTATGCATGCATTGAATTGAAATATATACTTATTGGATGTAACTTAAATTAAATTGTTTATTTTAATTCCTTCCAGGAACATCTGTGTCATCAGAACCCAAAACATTGGAACAAAACCAGAGGATTACTGACCTGGTCCAGCTCTCTACTGAGCCAAAGCGCTTAAAACATCAGGATACTAATCTAACTAGTGGAATAGCAGCTGCAGAAAAATCTATTAGTTTTAATCCTCCTTTAACTTCTCAAGATACAACAGAAGAAACGATGGAAATAGGGCCAGAAACCCCTAAGAAAGATCTTCATACTTTTGATTCCGAGCTAGAGAGTCCTAAACTTCTAAGCCATTTACTTCAGAAAGCCAAGGAGGAAGCAGAATCAGAACCAAGTATTGACGAGAATCCAGAATCACAATTACACAGTTTTGAAAAGGATTATGATGCAAAGAATCTTGTCCCGACAGTAAGGAAAAGCCAGATTCAACCAATTGGAAGAGAAATACCTCTGAGTAAATCTGACACAGCCCAAGAAAAATCTTCCCCACCAGACAATGCAGAACCAACTAATCCAATGAATAAGGATTCTTTCTTGTCCATCACATTGAGGAGAGCTGATGAGGTTGCCCTGGATAGTGAAAGTGATAGACCGGTTTTGGATATTCGACCAGAAGATGAGTTTCGAAACTCCAACATTTTATGTGGAACAGATAGTATTACTCCAGAAGTTTCTCAAGCTCAAGAAATACTAACTAAAGTTTCTTCAGAAGTCTCAAATAGACCACTTAGCAGTATGATTAGTTTAAATCCCGGTGGTTCTGGTTCTGCAAACCTTGTTGACGAGGACAATGATGAAAGTGATGTGCATTATAATTTGAGTAGAAGGAGATCTTCTGATTTCACTGATAGTTTTAAAAAACTTGAACCGTTCAATTTCCATCTTGAGGCAGTTCCAGAGGTCCTTATAGTTATAGTTATTTCTTTATATCGTATAAGCTTATGATTAAGTAATTTGTGATAATTTGGCTAATAACTGTTAAGGATTCAGTAATTCGGTTAAAACATAATTATTTACAATACTAATATTTGTGTACTTTATTTTTGTATTTCAGGGAAAACGAGAAAGATTATATAAAGTTCTTGTTGTTGGTGAACTAGGCACCGGAAAAACAAGTATAATTAAACGATATGTCCATCAGTTCTTCAGTAATCACTACAGAGCAACTATCGGAGTTGATTTTGCATTAAAAGTTCTAAGATGGGATCCAGAAACTGTAGTTCGACTTCAGTTATGGGATATCGCGGGGCAAGAAAGATTTGGGTCCATGACAAGAGTTTATTATAAGGAAGCAGTTGGTGCCTTTATAGTCTTTGATGTAACTAGAAGTGCTACTTTAGAAGCAGTGCCTAAATGGAAAGCGGATTTAGACTCAAAAGTTGTCCTACCCGATGGAAGACCAATTCCAACGGTGCTATTAGCCAATAAAGTAAGTTAATATTCAACTCTCCTAAAGTTTTATTTACTCATGTTAATATTAATTAATTTCAGAGTGATCAACCTAAAGAAGGAATTGCAGCAAATCGTGAGAAAATGAACGAATTTGTCCAACAACAAGGTTTCTCCGCTTGGTTTGAAACTTCTGCTAAGGAAAATATCAATATAGACGAATCAGCAAATTTCCTTGTATCCAAAGTAAGAATAATTATATTTTTCTCATTTCATCGATTGATAAACGGAAATCAATTTCATATTGCAGATATTAGAAATGGATCGTTGGAGTCAGGAACCTGTTTCTCAGGACCCAGATAAAGTAAATATTGGTGGTAAAAATCCAAAGGCTGGACTACCAAATAATTGTGCCTGTTAAATTTCTACAATATATTCAATTTGAACTACTTAAGCTCACTGATTTTGTACACGATAACAATTATTCTTCCAAAGGTACCAAAATGAAACAAAGTGCTCTCCATCGATTATATTCATCAATTCATTATTGTCCGTCTCAGCATACTCAAATAGTCAGAAAAGAAAATTATACAGGACTCTTTGCTAAAACAAATATTTTTACTACAAGTCTTAAATATAAAATGCAATTTTCAAATAAGTTATACATTTGTTATGTCAAATTAGTTTTAGATTACGCAAATGCTTAACGTTATGTCAAATCAGTTTACTTTCAATAAAACTTAATACAAAAAGAATTAAGGAATACAAGAACATCACGGAAAAATTATTAGGTTTAAGAATGCTAAGGTTTATTAATTAATTATGAGTTGAAATAATTGAATGGTATAAATTGAGTTGAATGAATAGTATTATAATTAATGGACTAATAATTTTGATAAATAGAAATGTGTATAGGTAATTGAAGGGGTTCGATCGTATTCGTATCCGGAAGGGAGAATGATTGTTTTTGAGATTTACTTGTCCATTGACAAAGGACGTACTTCACAAGAGTTATCATTTCCTTTTGGGGCACCGTCATCTTTACCCTTTCCTCCATTATTGCCATTGGCTCCACAAGCTGGTTTTGGTGGCTCACATACAGGTTTGGGCTCTTCACATTTTGGTTCGAGTTCACAGGCTGGTTTGGGTGGTTCTTCACATTTTGGTTCGGGCTTCTTTCCACAGTCATCAGCAGGGCAGGTAAAAGTTGCTGTTGGAATGTCACAACTTGCCTTTGGGGCTTCTGGGGCTTTTTCTTCACCACACTAAAAAAGACAAAGTTATTAAAATTTGGTAATAATTTAGATTGTATTTAAATTTATTTATTTTGATTTACCTTACTCATTTTTACCAAGTAAAAATAAAATAATTAATAAATTAAATTAATTGTAAAAGGAATTTCGGGAAAAATTGCACGGATGAAGGAGCGACGTCTGACCAGGAGAAAGAGTTGAGAGTGAATGAAAGGAAAGTAAAAGTTGAAGACTGATGGAATTTTGACAAAAATACATCAATCAAACTTTCCATAGAAACATTTCGATACAATAACATATTATGTACCAAGGTTGCTAGAGTAATAATAGTTATTGATATCTCTAGCAACCTTGTTATGTACAACCTAGTCAGACTGCATCGAGGACTCCATAGGAACCGTTTAAGTTGATTTATAGCAATTTGTACTTCGACAAAAAGTTCATTATTTCGCTAGGCATTCTGCATCCAACTTCCTCACATTCAATTCACCTTTCCCAACTGAGCTACATGTATACGGAGTTTAATTTATTCTAAAATTTATGTATATATTTAATTTTAGCTGAAGATGCAAAATAAAATGCGAAACATTGTTTGATGGTTTACATTAAAATTCTTATCAACATTCAGCTTTATTAATTGATTCCAGAACCAGTTCGGACAGGTTCACCTCTAAGGGTTTTGAAAACCCACCACCAGGATGGGATTAATTCTTCAAGCACTAGTCTGCTTAATTGTAAGAATAAAGATTTTAGTCCCTGGCTGGAACTGGACAGACTCTTCAAAGGCAGAAAACTATACTGTTGAGCTTAAGTTAATCTACAGCACTATTTTATCATCGTTTCAAATAACACTGGATTCCATCATGCTACCATTGTTAAACTCTAAATGTGCAAGTTTTTCTAAACGCTCCAGGTAAGAATAAGATTTTAAGATGATTTTCTAAATGGACTCCTAATGTAACCATTAATTATTATGAAATGTAGACTTTTCACACCGATTGGGGAATCTGAATACGGTGGCTTTATTGATTTTTCCGAAGAATGCATCCACTTGGGACAAAAAATGGTTTCATTTAAACATCCTGAAGAAATCGGTGGTAAGGGTTTATTAAAATACTGTATCTTGAGGAGCTTTTCTGGGAGTCAACGTAAATTCCGTCACCCTATTAAAGGATATTTCTGGGCTCAATTTTTATTGAATTTTGAGGTAATATAAATACATAAGCATAACAATCGAGTTTAGCAATTTGATTTGTAATCATTTCTAAATAGGATGATCATCAAGACCACGGACTTGCAAATTATATGGCATATGTATACGGAACACTGTTATGCTTATACATTTATGGTAATTCTTCATGCAGTTGTGGATTCATCAGCAAAATGTCTAATGGAGCATCAGCGCAGTTCGCAGAAATATACTTCAAATCAATTATTCCAAAGATCAGCAAATGGATTACGAGCTTTAATACAAATATTCATCAAACCCGTCATATTAATCTATTAACTTCTTCTATTGGCTTCTAAAACCTATCTTCTATCTAAGTTTCTTCATCTTTCTAATGGTTATTTTAAGTTATTTATTTTGTTAAGAATTAAGTACTAGAACGATAAATAAATCAAATTTAAACAGAACATTGATAAAATTAAATATCGAAGACGCGATGCAAGAGAAAGCTTTCACTAGCACTACTGCTTCCCTTGTAAAGTCTGGGATGTGGGATAATAGATGGCTGTGTTATTTTGGTATAGATGTATGTGTTGGCTTTTGGCTTGCTTGTTCCACCAACAATATTGTAGACGATAGTCGATACCCAACCAAACAAAACTTTTCTTGTTTGAATTTATGAATTGGACAACAAGGAAAACTGTAACTGTTCTGTTGTTCTTGTCACTTCGAAATTTTTGTGCCGGAAGAAAAAATCTTTCAATAATTGACTTCAAACTGTATTTAAATAGTTTTTAGCGACCAATGATTCAGATATGGAACAACAAGAGCAGATTTGGAAAGAACTTGAACCTATAATAATAATAAGAACAGTGGATTTGGAATTTATTATTAAACGCGTGTCATACATGGTGGAACAATGGGGAATCTAGGAAGATTTGACAATCGGAACGAATAACATATTCTAGAAGAGGAGTCTATTAAGCTCAATGAGACACGCGCTGCCCGGAAAACAATTTGTTTTCACCCTCTTGGATTTTTATTCTTTTTAGCTTAACTTCACGAGGTCCTGATCCTATTCTGATCCTAAACTTTTGTTCCGTTGTTGTTCTTGTTATGTTCTGGGCTTAACCAAAACTTTTTTGAACAAGCCCTTAATAATATAATATTATTGGAATCAAATCAAAGTAAAGCAAACTTATAAATATAAAATAAAATAAAAATATAAAAAACCCCAAACTTAGCGTTGTGCTGGCATGATGCAATACATCATCATTTCAATGTTAAACCAACCACCACCGGATGAGAACCACGAAATCATTCTAAATACATACATGGAGAAAATTTATACGGTTGGATATACATAGGTGGAAGGATTTACTTTTTTTTAACTCCTATTATTATTATTTTTTTTTTAACAAAGCCGTATTATCTGATCCCAAGAGGAAATTCGAGACTCTCATCATCACACGCATTTCGAATCAATGACTTTAGTTTAGCTATCCCGAATCCCGAGTATCATTTCATTACTATTCATTATTCGTCAAACATGACATGATATACATGTCGATCCAAATAAATCAAGAGGCTTAACAATGTTCATACACGTGATAGGTCAGAATAATACATATTTTTTAATAAATAAAAATTGAATGAATTTTGGTTCATTTATGATTATGAGAATATGTGGAGAGTTGATGAAGTTTTTACTGAATTTATTCTCAAGTCCCAACAAAATAATATTTTTTCTCGCTATGTTGGTGTTCTGCAAAATGATTTACAATATGGAATCTGTTAAAAAAAATGTTGAACGAAGGGAAGTTGTGGATTTTATCATACAATAATGGTAATGGTTTCTTGTGCCTTGTTGGTTGTTTGCATTTTGGTTTAATAAAGAGTAGAATAATTTAACTTTTAGAGATCAAGATAAAAAAAAACAAATACTACTACATGTTCGGCTTTATTTATTTATTCAAATATTATTAAATACAACTGCACAACTGGATACTACTTGATGATAATTTACATACGTCACTTTAATTAATTAGTTTTTTATGCATAATTTTGATATGAGCTTATGAAGTAGTGGAAGTAATTAGAAAAGACAACTTCTTGTATCGTAGTATCGTAGATATACCTGATTTCATTTATATTCTCGCAAGATCCACTGTATAAAAATTTCAGGTTGACACCATGCTGAGTCTTGTTGGAAGTATGAAAATGGCTTGCCCGTTTTGTTGTACTAATTGTTAAAGAGATTTGCGATAAGTGATAAAAGAAATTGACGCTAACAGAAATTTAAGCTTTATTTTCCCGAAATTGGTTTCCTTTTGTCCACAAATCTATTTTATTGTGTGCTAAGTTGGTTTAAATTACAACTAGACCATTCTTCTCCAAACATTGATCTATTTCAAGTTTTGTCCAAATCAAGTTTAAACGGGAATATTCTTCATGTTACAGAATGCTCCCAATCCATATTAAACTTATACTCATATTTATCTCCTTACTTCATCGGAACTTAGTTTGAGAAGTCTCAAGCATTTCTTATTTCTTTGCCACTTCTTTAATCTCGACCTGAAATCTATTATACGAATGAGATACAATTTATTTATCTATGAGAAGGTGAAATTGTTGAAACAATCTCGTAAACATATCTCCAAAAAAACAGTGGAAACTATTACATTGAAAAAGGTTTAGAAGATTTGGTTTACAAAGTTACCGTAAGTTTTGTATGTATATCCTAAAATCATTTTTTATAAATCAAAATCTCAATTTCCTATAACTATACTCATGAATAATAATTTTACCAGATTATGATTAAATTTACACTTCCTTCCTGGGACCCAGAAAAAAAATTGTTATTTCTTTCATAAAGTCTTGTAGCTTGTAGGAGAATGGAAATTAAATTCTTTTATCTTTCAAACTTCCAAATGTACCTACGTTACGTAGCTGCAATAAAGGAAAATCTTTCCTTAAAATAAAAAAGCAAGAAAAAAGCTTGTTACTGGTTTTTTAAGGTAAGAAAAAGTTGACAGTAATGAAGCATCCCGATGATTGAAGTAAATTAATGATAACAAACTTAAAAGAATCCCAATCCCCTTTATTTTTCGATACCATATACGTACATATATGGTAAATACATATAAATGCATTTATATCAAAGAATCAAAAATCTGAAAGCTTCTGTGCACTTGATTCTTGTTTCGACTTTCGAGTTGCTCTTACCTTTCTCGGAAATCTTTATCCTATGCTCGTTTATTTTCTTTTTGTGGGCATTTACATGATTTATTTGATTTATAATGTGTCTCAAGGGATTTTAAATAAGAACCGAAGCTTAGTACCAATTATTTTTTCTTCTTTGATCTTTGTATTTTGTGTATCTAAATAAATATGTACCATCCATCCACCTCCATAGCACTACTGTATTACAAAACATCATCAAACCTATGAACGAACCAGATCAATCAAGATCAAGGAAAGGTATTTTGTGTTATATATATACTCGGCCTTTAAAAAGAAGTCACAAAAGAAGTTTTTTCTTCTTACATTAAGCATTAAATTTACTTTCTGAAATGTATTTTTTTTTACAAGAGCCAGTTCAATTCGGAACGACTGAAAAATCAGATCAGTTCAAAAGTCTTCTTAAGAATTTTATTATTTGCAGTGGGACATGTTAACCCTTGATTTTTGGTTGAGGACAATTATTTTAATGCTGAAAAAACCATTATGTTTGTACTGCATTCCATTTTTATAAGAAAATGAACATACATAAGAATTTATGGAGTCAAAGATCTGTAGCCCAAGATATGTATATGTATATATGTATATGGTTCTTTTCTTGATTATCTGATTATCAGTTTCCTTAATAATGTACATACATCTATCTACCTACTGTACTGAAAGATTCTGAATTTCTGATTCTAGCAAAGTTTTTCCATGCATAACTTTTTGAGTAAGCAAAGCAGATAAAGATATGAATCGAGCGAGCAAGCAATCCGAGGAAACTTTTAGTAGGAAATGAAAGTTCTTGAGTTTAGAGTTCCTTATATAATTTTTACCCCAAATCCCCCTCATTTTCTTTGAGTGATGGGTGGGGCCTATTATAAATATTTTCTCGCCGAGTAATGTGTAGTAGGAAACTCTGCAAATACAAAACGGAGTAAAAAGTTTATATATAAAATATAAAATAAAATATGAGTATAACTACTGCATTGCATAGCTCTTTCCTCAGATAGATTCGAATAGAATGGAATTGAAGAAGACGCAGACGAAAAGAGAGTCAGTCAGGTTTTTGGTTGTCAGGGGCAACTCTTCATTAGTCAAGTTTTCTTCCAGTTCATACATAAGGGAAAAAAAATAAAATAAGCACTTGCTTTGCTTGCTTCGTTTCGTTGACTCGCTCGATCCGAACTATGCGATCCTTCTTGTTTCTTGTTCCTCTAAAATAATAATAAAATAAAATAAAATAAAAAAAAACTTTCTTTTTTAGAATCTCAAAATCATTCAATATATAGCTTTTAGCTTCAAGCCTCATTTTATGTGTTTCCTCCTTATTAGAAAGGTTTATCGTATAGTGTTAGTTTCCACAATGCTGCTACTTCTACTCGTACTTGTGCAATCTTATATGTCATGTCATCATCGTCATCATTATTTTTTTTCTCTGTCTCTGTCTTTCTTTTTAGGTTCTTTTCATTCAATTCGAATTCAACAATGATAAGGGAAAAGGAATAGTAGTATTATTAACCGTCCTATTATTATCCGAGTCGACGAGAGAGAATCGTCTTTCCTCATTAAAAATCCTAGTTGGAATGGTAGTAGTGGATGGAATGAATCATCAAACACAAGTATTGTAAATAATAATAAGAACATGTGCACATACCATATTTTATCGTAAATTCCATTGCTATTTGCTATTTGCGGATGCTAAATTAAATAAAGAAATCCTTTTGGAAATACTCAAAACCATTTTCAAATTCAATTCAATTGAAATATGAGAACAATTGGATCACGAATTCTTTTCTTTGAGAAAATTCTTATCTTGACAATTTATGCAAAAAATACTCATCGCGATTTTAAAAATTTTAATTTTTAATCAGTTCAAGAAATTTAACGAAATGTACGTATTAAATACAAATCATATTTCATATTATATCTTATTATGTATTAAAATGGTGAATGTTACAGTTCGTACGTACTGATTCATCATACTGTATGAAAACATTTTTTTGTATAATTTACTTATATCGTAATGATAAAATTATGAATTTTTGATACAAAGTACTAATGTATTATAGTTATAGTTAATAAATATCGGAACTAAAGCCTCCGTCATCTGAATTAAGGAGTTCAGTACCACCGCTGAGGTCATCTTGACGAGTTGGGGTTGTTCCACCTCCACTAACTGAACCTTCACTCCTTATAATATTTCTTCTCCATTTCGCTCTAGCATTTTGGAACCATACCTATAAATTATAATAACAAAACATAAGATTTCAATTATTCTGTAAATTTGGTTTTGTCGTAAATTACACATTAAAGTATGTGTGGCATTTCACTTGAAAGATTCAGGTTCATTGATGGATTATTTCGTATAATAAAAATATTTGTGAATGTTCATCTCTGAAGTTTTTTACCTGAAGAACACGTTTACTAAGCCCAGTTTTTTGGGCAAGTTGTTTGAGATCTTTGGCGTCAGGATTTTGATTGATAGCAAAATAAGACTTCATAGTTCGAAGTTGATGGTGTTTGAAGGATGTTCTCATGCGCTTAGTCCGTTGTTGTCCAGGACAGGAACTAGTACTTGACTCATATCCTTCCATTCTCAATGTGTCTGGATTTGTTAATAAATCTATAATAATAGGATAAAAAAAGAAATTAAATGTAGATAAGATTCTGGAAGCAGAGTATAAATGCATTGAGTTCTAAAAATTAAAAAACAGAAACAATTCAATCAAACAGGAGGATGTCGACAGAACTAATTAATTAATATATAACATAACCAACATTTTCTTCTCATCAGTTTTCGGGACATATATGAACTTTTCACTACATTGGCACCCCTCCTTCCTTCCTTATATAGTAATTTAGTAACATGTCACAGGTGAAAAGTAGTAGGCGATTAGTTACAAATCAACTACTAACTACTCCTCCTATTTTACGGCTTTATTGGAAAAAAGTAAATTTTAATATATGGAAAGAGAGTAAAAAAAAAACGTAATACCACGTTTGAAATCAACTTTATTCCTTTATTTTCTAAAAACAATTGTTTGTTACATGGCCGCTTCGCATACGAACTTCAATACTTATGTCCAGAGAAAATAAGTAATTATTTGAATGCAAATGCAATTGAATTTTCCCTTTTAAGGATTCTATAAAATGTAATTGCTTCTGAAATTACCTAACTAACTTAAGAAAGTTTCAGTAGCATTTTACAAAGGAACTCATGGACATTTCACATATTTATGCAGATGTGTTATGTGTTTCCTTAAATTACTTTACAATCCATTATTACAATTATCTCATTAAAGTTTTTGAGTTAAACTACTGAAGTACCGAGCAAAGTAAGCGGTCTTTGTTACTTCTAAATGGTTTTTTGATTGAGTGAAAACTCCCATTCAAGAACGGGTAATTAAAGGTGAGAAATTTACGAAAACAGATTATGGTTCAAGTATGTATTTCTAGCTGTAGAAATCCGAGAAAGTTGGTTTGGTTTGGTATGCATTTTTCTCAATGAATGCGGGCGAGTGAGTAAATGACATATGTTAAGTACACATATTTTGTGGTTTTTCTGAGAAACATGATTACTTTAGAAGTTTAGAGACATTAGGAAGAAGAAGGCTCCACACAAACCATTTATGTTGTGGTTGAGTTAAGTTACCTAAAAGAAACCTACTTTATGTAATTCTCTTCTTTTTTTCTTTCTTTTCGTCATTTTATGACATTTTCACCCTTAATATTAACTATGACTCTTTTAGGTGTATCTTTAACTATTTTTTCTCCCAAATCTTTTTTAGTTTGGGTCGTCAAAATGAAGGAATAAGTGGGACTTTAACTTTTAAGTTTGGTTAACTAGAAGTATCAAAATAAAACAATTTTTTGAAGTAAAGTTGACACGCACATGTTTTCCACTCGACTTACTAACCGTTTCCGGTGATGAACACGCAGAGCAAATATTATAAAGAGAAAAAACTATTTTTTTAACGTGGTAAATTATTTTTAATAAATGAATTATATGTGTGGAAGAGAAAAGGACACCACAAACAACCACCTTCTTCATCAATTGACATTTATAATAGGGGATTACGTAAGTTTATATGGGATAATCATGAGACCCTTTGACTATTTCTGTAATTCTGTTATGCTTATCTACTTTCATTTCATGCTCTGGAATCCAAGTAAAAAGATAGGGAAGTGGATAGGTGTAATTTTTCGAATCATGTCGAGACACAGGGTAAAAAAGCAAGGTTATTCCCAGATTAAAGAAACTAGTTTAGCGTATATATATGTAGGGAGGATTTTCTCATTTACTATCTTGATCATGAGAATTATTATATGGTAATGCATTAAATATATCAACTGTCAAATTTAACAATCACAAAACGATTCCTTGCATTGGGCAAAATGGCAAGAAATGTATTAAGGATTTTTGTTGTTTGCTCAAAAAGTTAAACCAAATCACAGTTTACAATTATTTTGCCTGAAGTATATGGCTATATGTATTATATGCTTTTGGATAATAATGATATGAGCTTGTCTTTGACAGTATAACAACTTTATGATCTGTAACAGAAATTCATCTTTCCTCCTTCACTGAGTTGAATAAATGTTTTAAAGCTTACGCCCTTAATTATAGATTCCTATCTTTTTATACACAAGAAGTATCAATAAACTTTTGATTGAATTGAATGTGAGTGTCAGGTCTTTGTATATTCGAACTCGATTTTGAGTAGATACATACAAGCCAAGAAATAAGTTCAAAAACTACTGCATGATTTTTTAGCTACAGTATATTCATAAGATATTTGAGTATTTTACAAACCAATGGGTGTGGTAGGAATCATATCAACAGTCCCTTTGTTACGTTTCCTAGGCCGACCTTTTTGACCAGATCCAGCTCCATTGAAAAAGTTTAATTGTGGAGACGGCGGACCACCACAGGAAGGTTCATCTAGGACTAATTCTAGGTGTTGTTGACAATATACAGCCGCATTTCTCATTCCAAAATGATCACCTAAAAACAAAATCAATTAAACATTATAAGCAACTTTGCCAATTTTTTTTTTATCAGGAACTTATAAATTAAAAGCTCTTACCCTTGTTAAGAATACGTAGACAAATCACGCAAACAAAACAGTTCAAGTGGAAGACTAGATCTTTGGCTCGCATCACCAACTCTTGAGATCCGATCCCACCGCCACAACGACCACATCGGTTCTGACTACTTTGTAAATTGTACCGTCTAAAATAAAAATTAATAAAAAAGATCCGACTTTTAAATTTTGTTTTGTAAACCACAAATCCTGGGACTAAACTAAAGTAATAAAATGAAAAAGGACCAAAGAATCTGACATAAATATGCTTTCGGATATAAACGAAGTAATGTGATCTGACGTTATTTCTCTCTAATTATAGGTTACATTTCTATGAAAAGCTACATTTGAATCATGTCCACCGCACCAACACAAAATAAAAGGACAAGACCAAATCAGTATTAAAAGGGAGACTAGCAATAAGTAAAACCAATAACTTTTATAAGATTTTTTGACGATAATATTTCGAAGGACTCGAGAGATAGTATTCCGTAGACAGGCGTTTATTTGGATAATGCACATATGCTTAATCTCCCATAACGTTTCATTTCATTTTCATACCCCTTGAGATGAAATCATTGAATTACACGGTATTCAAGTGGGGAAAGCAAAACTGGGAAGATAAGAATCAATTGATGTCATGACATAGGCATGATGGTGAGATACCATTTGACTTGGAATATTATTTGATACTTCTCTTTTATTTTCATTGTTGGTATTAAAGGGTAAATTGATGTGGATGTCCTGTGGAGCTGTTCTAGTTTATCCAGAATTCAGAAAAAAGACAGGTGCTTTTTAACGTCAATAACATCATTATCAACAAACTGAATACCTGTCTACAAGTCTACACCTATTTATCATATCATATATACATGATTTATCCAATCCTTCATTCACTTTCTCTGCTCCATCGTACAGTGAGGTTTAACAAAGTGAAAGCACACAGTGAGGGAAATGACTCAGCAAAGTTGCATTGTCAAAGGCATTCAAGTTAAGTCCTTTTATACGGTTCAATTGAGCATTTGGAACAGTCTCAGATGTTCCGATACTTTCACTGAAATATTTACGATTTGTTTCATGTCTATTTAAAGTATCCACCTGACATAACTACCAGCAGGATATTTTATAAGCCAAGCCGGCAATAAAAATCAACCCTCATTAAAGGACCGATGAAAGTACTTATAAATAGCTCATAAAATAATAGCTGAAATTATTCAGGTGCGTTTCTTTTGCTACCTCGAAACATTCAAGCATATATTAAGTTTTCCTGCACTGAAATCAAATGTAAACCTCAACCCGAATATTTTAAACTCAGTTAGTAACCCGAGAAAAATAAAGTTTGCTCGACTTAAGGGAATGGACTTTTCTCGAAAAATTTGTTGCCTGTTGTTGGTTTATATATATTTTTTACCACGAATTAACAAGAGTAAAAGTATTTTCTTACTATTAGAGTAGGAAAAAGTAAACATTTCAACAAATATATACTTATTTTCTATATTGTAGGTTGATGTTTTGATTTATCAAAAAATCCAATTACTTTAATTATCTGAAAGCCATGTGAGGTATTATTTTCATTTAAAAAGTAAAAGATATGTTTACAATCTCTGTAAAAATAGTCTTCGTTAAGATTTCATGCATTCAATTATTTACTTTTAATCCAAGATATACTTTCTGACTTCACGATTTTAAACAATTGGTTCTACAGTAGACTTCGAGTTCAACTTTCATGATAAGTAATTTAGAAAACAAACCTAAATATCTAAAAATTTAAGCTCAAGGAAAGGATATAGCTTCCCCTAAACAAACTAATCAAGCAAATAAGAAGAGTAAAGAATATTAATTCATAGTATTAAACATTTTTAATAAGTTTCATATGCAGGTGAATTGTAATTTTCAAATCGGCTTTACAGTATTAGTCGTATTTTATAAGCAATAAAGATCTTAAGGAAGAACAGGGGGAGAGAATTGGTTCAAAAAAGCCGTGTAAATCTGGGATTACGTTAAGTAGGCTCCACAGTCACAGTGTTAAAAGGATTTAGACAAATATTAGAACTAAATCCGAAAAATTCATGTGAATGTAAGGATCACAAGTAGTTTCTATATTCTTAACAACAAAGAACAAACTACCAAAATTATAAGGTAAACATGAACATAAAAAAAGCGGAGTGAACCAGATTGAAATTGACACAAGAGGGGAAAACGGATCAAGTTATTCAATCGGATTCAATAGGATATTCTTCTCAATTTTTAGAAGAACACGTGACCTGACCAACGTCCTGAACATGAAAAAATTGATATGTTGTTTTATAATAAAGATCGAAGAAACCTAAACCTTCTTCAAAAGGTAGAAGTAGAAAAAAAATAAAATCTCGTCCTGGTACTCTATTAATTTTGACGTATTAACAATTTTTTTTTAGTAGCTGAGGTTTTTTTGATCAACGCTTGACAAGCGTGCGTTGTGCCAATAATACTTTATACTAAAGAATATTATTATTTTTTCACGGAGAACATGAGATGAGATTTAGTTGTTTCTGTTAATCAGCTTTTACCAAAAAAACAAATTATTCCTACAAACTCATCTCCTATTGTTAGCAGCATGTTGCATATCTTTTTAACAAATTTTATTCAATACTTTTCTAAGCTGAAAAGAACCGGATATAATTCTGATAAAAAGGCAAATAAGTTCAGTAAGTTGGTTATTGTCGATTTCCAGTTAAATAATTTAAACTTTGTTATAATTAAAATTCTAGTAATAGACACTACAACATTCAAATGAAAAATTTAAAGTAAAACGCAATGTAATTTAATCAATGTTTTTTTTGCTAATTTTACAGACAAGAAAATATTATTTATTTAGTTTATTGAATTCTTTTTGTCAAAGTTTGTTTAGAATTAGAAAAAAAAGAGATTTATAATGCATAACAAACAACAAACATCTCACGTTGTTCGCCTTCTGTCGAGAATTGGTATTGTACATTCAACCTAAATACGACGTAACGTAGGTATGTAAGTGAAAGCATGCTTTTTATTGTTAACCTTTTTGGAAATAATTGGTATCAGTTTACAAATAGATGAGCTTAGTTACATACATTGTTACAAGTTTGTAATTGGCCTAGATCTATTATCCAGTGCCTTTAATTTTTGAACAGTTGACTAAAATTTCCACAATTACAATCCGAGAAAGAGTAGATATTGGATTTCCAACGCGAGTCACGTTGCAATTTGACTATTTAGAGTAGCATTCTTTTCTCAAACTTTAAATAACCAACTCAATTTTTTAGTTTATTTATTTATACAGTTGTCGATTGAAAGCTTATACAGGTACGATATGAGCAAATGTTTCTTTTACGTACAATTCCGTTTAGATTTTGTTTCAAATATTATTATTGCAGTCTGGAATTTGAAATACTATTATAACATTTACAATTTCACTTTCCAGGTTTCATGATTAAGCAGTTCGAAGAGATTGACATGCTTAAGTTTTGATTAATTATGTATTTGAAAATAAACTCGTATAGGAGAAAATGTGAAAGTCAGAGAAATGTACATGGTGCGATATGCTTATGTAAAGTTCGGAGAAATTACTCAAGTTGTAAGTTTATTTTTAATACAATAAAGTACATTTAGTAGGAAACATACAAGAAAAATTGTTATGTCAAATAGCGAGGAGAACAAAAACCAATTAAATTTTTGCTGTGACTTTCCATAACGGCATGGAAACCGTAACGTTGTTTACAACCTGAAGGTTTCTATGCCTGGAAGGCATAGTATTGCATTTAC
>JAQGCY010000222.1:0-22102 GCA_034700645.1 Xenylla mediterranea | reverse complement strand
CATGTAGTTGGAGATTGCAAATTATTCCAACACTAGTAGTAGTTCCACACGCTTTATGCTTTAATAATATCCCTTTGTCTTGTCTATTTGTGTTTTCTTAAAATTTCTTCCTCCTTCTAACAACGATGTTATTAGCATGTTTTTAATCTGGACTTATTGAATTTTTAAGGTATGCAGCGTTGTCCATACTTGGCTGAAATGAAAGAACGATTTTGGAAGAGCAATAATAACGGAAATGAAAACAAGAAATTAACTGATGATGAAAGTGATGAATTATTGAAAAGCGTTGCAATGACCACAAAAACAAGTAAACAGAGTACCATCGCCAGACTAGCCCAACCAGAGCCCGATGACCCAGATGAAAATGTGCCTATGATACCTCCATCAACTGCCATTTCTATCTCACTACCCGCTGGACAACCACAGACCCACTCTGGAGTAACCACAGTCGTAAAGGTACTTTAGCTTCAGATTGAATTACTCTGGTGTAATGCATCTTGTATTTCAAAGTATTGTTGGGATTTCAAACACATAAAGTTTATTATAAAATCCAATAGAGTTTTATAATAGTGTAATTTTTAATATGTCAGAATGTGCCGTAGATCCCGTTGTTCGTGAGGGTTTTAGACAGTATAATTGGCAAAGAAGGTTCTAAAAAATTTATTGTGGCAGGCTTATGATACTTGAAAAGTTGAGTTGAGTTCATTTAACTTTGTACAAGACAGAGATTGAAGAGTTAATTCCAGAGTTCCCCAGTCACTTATATAAGTTAAGCGAAGTTAAGTCGTTGGATCACTTTAGATCGAATGAATTCAGTAGGAGTGAAGTTGGAAAGCATTTTGCCTTAATTAAGGTTTAACTCGTTGGTAACACATTTAATTTTGACTTGAAGTAGGTTAAAAGCATTTGGCAGTTGCAGGAATAGAACTCTCTTGTTTTCAAAAAGTGCCAAAGCGAGAACTATGATATGCAGGAAAAGAATAAAGGTCCATTTACTTATAGAATAACCTAGACGTATTTTACGAATTTTACGTATTTTACACAAACACAACTGAAATCACGTTCATGATAATTGCAATTACTAATTACACAAAACCTAAGTAATTGTCTCATACTTTAATAGGTATAAGTAGCGTAGAATAGGATTTGCCCAGTGAAACAGTAAAGGATTAATCGATTGTCCATTTCATTATGCTGCTGTTGAGATTAAATGGGCGTGGAACAGGTGCATGTGGAAATATATTTTTCGGTTGTAAAAACTGGGAAAGTACATTTTCATACAACAAAGTTTTCTCATGAAGATGAAGGGAAAGGAATATAGCTTTCATCTGTTTTAGAAGTAATTGGATTTTTTTTGTTCTAATCTAGAACCTTCATGTAGTTTAGTTTTGTATAGTATAGCATGTACTGTTTCATATTTTCTTACTCCACCTCTTGACACAACTTTCACTCCAGGAAAAAGTAAATTTGTTTTAGTTTGTAAAAATTAGAATGCAGTAAGTATGCTGTGGGTCAATGCAACGAATTCAAATTCATAAAGATAAAATAAAATATAGTTGGAAAAATCTTTATGGATTTCATTTTTGTTTTTGATTTAGTCTATTGTACATATATCCTGAATTTCTTGGCTTTTCTTATATATGAACTGTTCAGCATAGCATAATTGTAAACCGATTCTATGAAATGTAGGAACACAATTCCATATCCATTGAAAGAAGGATTAATTGTATCTGTATACTCAAGTCAAAGTCAAGTAACAATGGCGGAATACTAATGGTTTCCTCGAGAAACCATAGGAAATGGAAAGACATGAACAGAAACAGAGGGTTGGTTGGTGGATGAAAAGTAGGGTGAAAGTTATTATTATGAAAGAAAGTAGTAGCTTTTATAAAGGAAAAAACCTCGCTACGAGGGGCCTCTGTTATTTTTTGATGTAATGAATAAAACGGAACTGATCTGCCTAGAAGGCAATGACATTTCTCTTTCTCTAGCCAAGCCGCTGTGCTGTGGCTCAAATTGTCAATGTTTTGTTTGTATGTCGTAGAGTCATGATCATGAAATACCTCACAGGCCAGGCACACGCACAGGCACAACAATCAACAAAATACAAGTCTTCAAATGTATGACAAGCTACATTTTTTAGAACCAACGAGCAGAACCAGTCTTAGCCGACTTTCCTTAACCTTCCCAAGTAACCTGTAATCATATTCCATTGCAATGCAAATGCTAAGCTTATCATAAGTTAGTCACGCATATATTTAATAATTAAGCATCTAAACATTCCCAGAATTTACTGTAGAAAGCACAAAAAAATAAAGTAATTTGATAAGTAAATTTTAGAAGCACCATAAATAATATTATACATGGAACATGAGCTAGGTACAGCATTCTCCATTGTGCTTAGTATTAGTAAAGTAAAGCAATGGATTTCTAGAATACTCACTCGTTTGAAATTTTATGATATACTTAATCAGCTTTATGTTGTATTTTTGTATGATTAGGTCAGACCTGATGGTAGTGGTTCCAGAACTGTTGCTGCTGCCGAGAGACCCCCATCCTTTATTTGGTTCCAGCAACCTACGAGCGTACAGAAATGGTGTTGTAATTACGCGTACAAGTTTCCAAAAAATGCCAAGTAAGTTTATTTATAGTACAATCTTGCATGTACAAGCTTCAAAAATTCCAAAGTCTGATGATTTCTTTAAAAATTCTTTGCACATTATTCGTTTATGTATTCTTTCTATATGGGGTTGAGGTAGGAATACGAATACCAAACTTCCATCCATATTTATTTGAAGGGAAAGCTTATTTTAAAGTTTGCATAATTACATTATAGGACCCATTAGTAGTTTCTCATAGAGCGACAGCGAGTGCTGAATAGTATATAGTCAGCAAGTTAGAAAGTAAAATTATACCATAATAATAATTACATAGCCAGACTCCCTTTGGATCTTGTTATGTATCAAGACAAGACTTATAATGAGAATTATGAACAAAAAGTTTCGAGCCTACAGCCTGCCTGCTATGCCAAGGACTCTCATAGTCATAGTGGTAATTAATTTATAAGAGTATTGTATAATATTAAATACAGTATAACTCCTATGATGCAATAAGTCTTCTAGTTCTAGTAACAATTAATAATACTCCTTGGAACTGGATTTTTTCAGATTCAAGGAATCACTCAAGCCTTCACGCATTCATAATATTTATGCGTACAATGCAAAGTTTATTCTCTTCTTTTGTGACATTTTTACGACGAAGGCTTTCACATGAAACTGATACAAGCATAAGCATAAGAGAAACCCCAAATGTGAAAACACATTGAAACAGTCATATAGACTAATGTGTACAATGTACATTTATGTCTGTTCTAATGATAGTTTCTAGACTCTAGTCTGGCTTGTGCCCGTTGTCTGACAGAGTAAAAGAATTTACTTGAGTATTAGAAGAGAAGTAGATAATAATATGTCATCCATTTACTATTTCTTTGGGAATCTTATTCTTAACAAGGGTTAGTTCTAATGTCAAAAAACTTTCTAAGCCAACAAAGAAAAAGTGAAGCTTGGTTCAGGAGTTCGAGTTGCTATCTTTCCATAATTTCCTTCCCTTTAGCCTTTTTTCTCTATTATACTCGTAGTGATACTGATGGTATGTATAGCTTTCCTTGTAGTAGTTGTCTCTTGAGTAAATAGTTTCTCATTCTCATTGCACTATTATTATAAATTGAGTAAAAGTAAGGAAAAGCAGAGTGCAGTTCTGTCTTCCTTCAAGCAACTAAGCCAGAGCCAGTACACACATGGGGTACTTTACTCCATTCCATAGAACGAAAGGGGAAAAGCCTCGTCTTTTTTTTGGTCACGCATTCTTACCATCAGCACTTGAAGGGAAAATACGAGAATCGATCTTTCCCTAAGACCTCTACTTTCATGCATTTCATTTTGCTACATTTTCCTTCCTTGTAATGTAACAATACCAATGCGGTACATTATAAGATTCCTCCAGGCACCGCTGGAGTTCTTCTTTCTTACCCAATGAATTCACACTCCAGAAATGTAGCTAGATCTCAAATTGAACGTTAGATTAAATGGTTTCAGTACTAAATGGAACACTTAAAAAAGACAGATAGGTAGGACTTTTTTTTCCTTACTGATGTGCTCATAAAGTTTAAAACCACAGACTTTCACTTGGACTAATACACAGAAATACATGAAGGATTGGAATATAGTTGCTTTAGAAGGTTTCTTAATGCTAGCTACATTACATAAAATTCCATTTTATTTTATTTTATCTCAAGTTTACAACTTCCTTTTTTTATACCAACTCAATCTAGATATGATGTACAGAAAGTTTACCTTTCCTTACGCTCTAGTTCTCCGTTTATACAGTTGTTGTAATGGACTAGGAGAGAGAATGAATGCGTGATCGGAATTTAATCATTGATTTCTTTCTTTATTGCACGTCTGTTGAAACCATGTTATTGGTTCTTTAGCCAATCCTATCAACAAGTAGAAAAGAGTCAATCAAATGAAATTATAAATCAGTATCACTAATTTAGCTGTCTGCTTTTCGTTTCCACTTTCCTTACTCCTGCCGGAAGGGAAATGAATTATAAAACTAGGTATCTCTTTTTACTTTATCATAAAACAAAATTCATCTGACGTTTCCGTTGATATGGTGGAGCATTGTAAAATTTAGCCTTTCATTTCATTCCTATTATTTCTGATGATGAAAGTGATTGCTTATTATACTCGATTACAGTTCAAATTGTGTGTAGTATGAGTAAAGCTCATATTGGAGTTTTGGGTTTTTGGTCGTAATACAAAAGATAACTGCCTCAAACTATATGGCAAGGATCAACTTGGAACAGTTCCCATATCCAGATCAGAACCAAAGTTTACTCTAATGTGAGAAAGTGTGTGTGTAGGGCTTCTGTAAAGTTTTTGGAAATCTTTGATCCGTTTCTGATGTCTGAGGGGGGAACATATTTATCTCTACTAAAACCTTTATTGAACCTCAATTTGACTTCCAGCATTTTGGCAATGATTAAAATTTTAATGCAAAAGCTTTCATCAAAAAACCCACATAAGCTCTATGTGTTGTTGGAATGATGAGCTGGATTTTAAAACTCTTCTCATCAGCATACGTATTACATTAATTACTTGCTGAACCAAATCTCGACTACATGGGATCAACAATTTCCTAACTTGTGAAAAACAAATTCGGAGAAAAGTAATATTGATTTGAATTCTGAAAGCCTAGGATTGGATTATAAAAAATGAATTGTATCAAAGCTTTTATAATAATCTTTTGCCCATTTCCTCAATCCATTTACATTAGTATTTCATCCCATTACAATTCTAACTGCGAAATCTAGAACTTTTAATGATGCATATTTGATTTATTCAGATAAGTTTGTAATCTTAGTGAAATAACTTGAGTCGTAGCTATAGCTAAAGGCCGGTCTTTTTATGTTTATGTCTGACTAAAGATCAAGTTACACAGAAAAATTCCGACGAACTGAAGTATAAGAAGAAAAATGCTGAAAATGCAATACGGTCATTTTTTTTCATGTAATACCATACCTAGTCTTCAACTCGGGCACTACAAGAGAAAGGCCTCTTTTTTGATCAAGAGAAAGCGAAGTACTTGGTGACTAAAGTGAAAGTGGGTGGGGGTCCTGGACTGAATGAAATATGTTCTTGTCGATGCTTCTCTTGGTTCTCATACTAAAATAAGGGCTTCGTGAAGTAAGTAACCATGGATACTGGAGTCTGCGGGATCTGCATCTCAGTTTCTGGAAAAGATCGAAACTCTTCCTTAGGATGAGCTTTCTAAACCAACGACCGACGCAGTCTTGTATTTGTGGACAAACTCTGAAGCCATTTTCAGTTTTCTCCGCTTTCCAACTAGTTTGTGTCCCCTCTTCTCTTCCCAGTTTTTTCTCTCACATTACAAGAGTTCTGTTCAAGTTGTCGAGTATTCATTTATTGTATTGTTAAGCCTATTATCGTGTTAAGCTGTTAGGATAAGTCTTCTAGTCCTAAATTAAGTATTTGTGACCACAATGGGTGGTGGACAGCAGGTCCATGTGGCTACTGTTGAGTCGGAAGTTGAAGGGTACAAACAAATTTCTGAGGCAGCTACCCTGCCAATGGGTGAGAAAAAACAAGGAAAGTCCTCAAAACAACAACAACACCAGCAGCAGCAGCCACCCCAAGAAAAAGAGCCAAAGGAGAAGAAACCGAAAGAGAAGAAAACTAAAACTGTAACTGTAGTAGAATGTACTGGAGGGCCTCCAGAAGAATTTCCACTTCCACCGCCGGAAGATACTCTTCTCAATCTCATTGTCCTAAATAGGTGACTACATCTTTAGATTTTGATTAAGATTCATATAAGTCCAGAAACGATGTGTTGTGACTATAGTTCCAAGTAGCTCGCCATGTAGGCTTCATATATTTAGAGTTTACCAAATATTGAGGCACTTTCTCCAGCATGATTTATTATTCTCTCTGTTTCCTTCGGCCTAATTAGACTTTTTAAACTAGTATTTAGTTAATGAAGAGAATGAAGACTGTAGAAACCCTGGCTTTGGCTATTTAATTTCATATACATAGACTCCTGTTTACTTATGCATATTCATACATACCCCAGGAGAACATTAACATCAGAATATTTGGAGTTCCTTTTCGTGCATGTTTGTAATTTTTACTTTTAATGTTTTTATTGGTAGCTGGAATATGTTTAAGGAGTCGAGTTAGGTTTATACAGAACTTTTGAAAGCGTTTGCTGCGTGTTTACTTATGAATATATAAACCTTACACATAGTTTTGGTATGCCAAGAAGTAATTTCACGAGTTTTGATAAGACTTTTTAGCTAGGAATGGTTTGCTAAATTGTGGGCTGCCTTGGTTCTGCGTTTCTCGATTCCCCTGTATATAATAACATCAAGAATTCATACTTTCAATTTATTTTCACTGAAGAGCTGTTGGTAAGTAGGCATCTCTTCTAGCTATCGTCCAATAATTTAACACAGAAACTTGATAGAGTTGAGCCTTTCAAGTACAATAATACTAACTAATTAGACGCTATTATAACATGAAAACAGTTTGGTTAGAAGAAACTTCCTAAGTTGATCTTGGAGGAGTGCAATGATCTGGTCAGAAGAGTTTGAGAGGTGAACAAGATAGTTTATACTATTTAATCACACATATAGTTATCATTCGTGCATTTTAATGGAGTTGTTGGGTTCATTGTCGTAACTCACACGGAAAGAAGTAGGAGTATTATAAGTAACAAGTAAAATGCACATTATAGTTTAGCTACGGATGTCTTGTTTTCCTCAATGGGATTAATAATAACAATACATGCATTTTTATTTTTGGAATGATAAGCTTATAGTTAAAAGTTCAACATGACATTCCTAATTGTTAGATCTCATTTAATTCTTTGCCCCACCCAAATATGAAAATAATAATCCAGACTTCGGAAGTCATGAGATGGCTTGGTGTTTATTTAAATGTTAAAATTTTATGACAGTTGTTTGTACTAAATAAGTACATGGAATTGGTGACTTGAATTTAATATTTTTTTCTAACTGGTTCATAAATTTGTTGTTTTACAGGACGTCTCTCTTTATTGTTACGAGTGCACTCTATTGCAAGTTAGCAGTTATCGTCTGCTTGGCTGCCCTCCTGGCCGAAGTGGTTACCATTCATGTGCCCCTCTATTTCTTTGAGGTGAGAAGAAACTAGTACACTAAAGCTAATTATAGTTGTAATATGGATCCTTTACATTCTAATTATGACATGCAACATTAACCATCTCATTTAAGACCAAAGGATGACAGTGGTAATAAAGTACTAAACTTAGACCCAATTACAAACCCAAATAACACAGACCAACCTCTTCCGAAATATTTGCATACGAATTAATAATACATACAAATTTAGGAAGTTTGCATGGTTCCCTACCATTTAAAAACATTTTCCATTTCGTGATCTCTTTGGGAAAAGATAAAACAGTCTCAAGTTTAAAGAGTTTAGAATGTGAATGAATAATGACATGTGTAAAGGTGGCCAATGTTTTAGTTAGTTACATGATCTGGATGTTAACTGTCATGAAATGTTAGATATTTATTTTTTATTTTAATGTTTTTAGGTAATATTTACCTATCTCTATGGAGGAAGTATCCTTTTCTTTCTCTACGTCTTCTGCTATCTTCTCCATGACACATCTCAAAAGAAACGGCAAAAAACTAATGAAACACCAAAAGAAAAGAAAAAGGATGAAGAAGTAGGAGCCGATCCTAGTGCATCAAAGCCTGGAGAAAGAAAACAATCATTTCTTCAAGTAAGTATTACTCTCAATTATCATCCTCTGTCAAATCTTTGTCTTGAACTCAAATGTAAAAGACGCGTGTTAGCGTTATCCTGTTTACGATTTTCTGGAGAAAAACATTTGAGCAAGCTAAAATTCTGATCTTTCAATATTTATCTATGTAATCAATATCAAACCGCACCTCCACCAACAAAAGCACTGAAAACTAGACCATTGTATTCTAAGACTCAATTTAGCCCTTCCCTATAAACCAGTGCCAAAACAATCTATGTCTATTCTATTGGTAGTTTCAAAACAAGTTAAATCTCTTTTTCAATTTAAAGAATGTATTTACTCTGGAATTGTTTCCCTTCGCCTTCATATATAATAGAGTTAAGAGTAACCTCGACCAATTTTGCTGTTTCTTTTTTTTTGCTTCAATTTGCCTGAAGTAAGCAGTTTTATTCGGCCACTTTTCTCAATCATTTATGGTGTAGCCAAGCCAGCCTCGGATTTATTTCTATACGCCTTTCATTTCAGGCTTGCCTAAAGTAAAAGTTAATGTAAAATGTTTTAGTATGCACTAAAGTAAGTATCTACCTATGTATTGACATCTCTCATGAATGATTTATTAGGAGAGTCGGTACAAAGCAAAGTATGAATTAGCTGAAAGAGAAAGGCTCGATCCGCTTATACAAAATGAGGTTTGTACAATATCTTTTTTTTTTTAATTTTCGCTTTATTTTTAAACCTTTTGCAGTGCCAGTCTATATTGTTTAAATTGTATGATTAAGTTTACTAGCATGCCAGAACACCTATACTATTTTCATTTTAAGTTAGGCTCATGGGACTTCCTATATCGTTTGTCTCTCTTCCTAATCTTGTTGTCTATGGCTTTTACTTTCACTTTCTCCTGGTTTAACTCTCATCGAGTTTTTGCCTTTTGAGTTTGAATGCAGAGCAGAATGAAGTTTCACAGACAAATCTTATTTGCGTGGATGAATTTGTATTTGATTCTCTTTGTTATTTTGTGCATGCATGAGCCAGTCTCAGTACCATGTTTTTGGTTTTCACTATGTTCATGTAGTTGAGGCTCTAAGTACACATGTACTAAGGTACTCGATATTCCGCTGAACAAATCTATGTAAGTGCACTTGTACTTAATATTCTCTTTTTCATGTAAAGTAAAGTGAAATATTTGAATTGGGATTGTATTTCAGTCATGTAATACAGTGAAAAGGTAACGTAATTTATAAATCTGTATATTGACAGAGGAACATGCTTAACAATTTAAATATTTCATTAGTTTAGTCCTATGTAAGTTCCTGGAACACAAAACAACTTCTTCCTCTACTTTTTAATTCAATTGAGTCAATAATTTAGTATGGACATGTACAACTGTAAATATAGTTATTATATGTTAAATTACTCTTTTTGTTGAGTTAAGGAATGGATTAGGTAATTGGATTCAAATGTGTCAGAAGGAATTAAACGAGTGTGATGAGTTAAGATTTTTCAAACTAAAATATTTTCAAGTAAAAGTAAAATTAAGATTTAGTCTCACGTTTTAGTTTTGATATAAAGTTAGAATGAAGAATGAGAAATGTGACATATATGATGGTACTGACTGGTGGTGGCGGTGGTGGGTAGGTATATGCATAATTGAAATGTATATAAAGAACGATCGACGAGCTGAGAATATTGAATGGAAAAGGATTTCAATGTGACTAAAAGTTCTTCTGAAAATAGGCTTGAGAGCTGACCTGTGAAGTGAAAGGAGAAAGTGATTTTGGTTAAATGCACACTAACACAGCCTTTTATTAAGCCTATATCAGACTCTAAATGAAATAAATTGGATCGAAATCTTATTATCCAAAGAAAAATACAAAGTTTGGCTCATAAGTTTTGATTTACTTTTTCCAGAGCATGTTAAAAGGAGTTCGAAAGGGAAGTGATTCTAAGGATGTGAATTTAAACGATGGTTCTGGAGAACCAGGTTCTGGCTCAGCTGCAGCCCAACAACCATCTTCCCAAAGTCAACAACAACATCATCATGAAAAGGCCGATGCTGGTCCTACAGCCAAGGATGTTCCCAAACCGAAAACAAGTCAAAGCGACACTGCTCATGGATCCTTTTTCCTTCGAATGGGAACTTTAGGTATTAATATGAATGTGAAACAAAACTATTTTCATGAAGAGGAAGTTTGTAGTAGTAGTTTGCCTATCTATTATTTCTCCGTCCCTTTCAGAACTTTCACATTGATTAGCTATAGGAAAATTTTGTTTGCGGTTGGTGGAATCACCTTGATATCAATTAAAGGCTATGGATATACGTACATATTTCTACAAAGTTTCTGGATAGTTACAGTTACCTACTGATCTTTTGCTTAGGTGTATTTATTGGTCACATTTGGTAGAGCCTCGAGTTTGAGACTTTTAGCTTTTTGGATTAAAGTAAAAAAAGAATAGAAGTAAACGAAATGAAACAACAGTCACGTTAGTACTTCCAGCTTCCTTTTCCGTCACAAAGTTTTTCTCCCTCAATTCACTCACTTTTATTTTTTTGTAGACAACTACTTTCTCTCTAGCGTCCGCATTTATTTTCCCTTCAGAAAAACCTTCTCGTTTATTTTAGCAAGGAAAATGTTTTCATTCCCTTTCGTCTCTTGAAATCCCAACATATTCAACTTAGGTTCAGACTTTTTATTCCTCAAAAACTTTTTCTCTCCTTTTTTCCTTGTTAAGGTACATTGAGCTGAATTTTGATTTTATGTGCCCTATTTACTCCTCTCTTTCTCAGAACATTAGGAACGAAGAATTCTCTGTTTTCAACTAACTAGTCCTGAATGAGCTTAGTGCATTTGGAGTTCCATGTCTTCTCATAAATTAACATTCACTCCGTTAGAAAAATTGCATAGGAAAAAAGAAATCATTTATCATGTCTTTTCACTTTTTTTCTCTTATTTTCAGCATTCGGTCTTGGCTCAATGATATACATTGGATTGGAACTTGGATCCTTTATTGAGATACCCTTTGGCTCTCCGTGCCACAATATTCTTCGTGGCGTCAATCCTCTCCTCCAACTCGTCTTCACTTTTATGCAAATGTACTTCATCTTCATCAACTCAAGGGTAAGTGATAGGCAGCAAGCACCATTTTCTTTGATGGGTTTGAATGAGTGAATATCAAACAGAGCTCACTTCAAATTATATCTCCATTTAAAATATTCTCATCCTGACCCAAGCTCTTTGAACTTTTAACTACTCCAAAATATCTTTTCCTTTAAAAAACTTCTTTACTGAATGAGTGTAGAAACATTTAATTCCTCTCAAAAGTTGCTTATTTTCAAGTAATTAATTACTTTAACGAAACTTGAACTTTATTTCACAACTCTCAGGATTCCAAAATATTTTAAGATGAAATGTCTACAATCTGAAAAGTAGAAACGATATTGGTAATATGTAAAATTTTATGATATTTTATTCTAGCTGAGGATTCATAAGTTCAAAATAATTGCAAGATTTGGATTGATGCATGTTGTTGCCACGAATCTCTGTGTTTGGATCCGGATATTGGTTAGAGAATGCTTGAAAGAAGTTACCCGATACCAATTGAAGCACGGAAACGGAGTCTCGGAAGGGTACATGATACTTGGTATGTATTGATATTTAAGTTGTAGACGTAGACAGTTCATATATATCCCATCACTCTCATCTCATGTAACATACTAAAACTAGGGTTAAAGGCAGACAACATCCTTATTCCGTTTTTTCCCTTTTTATTGCTAAAATATGGTAATTTTGAGTGATGGTAAAAGAGAGATATGAAAAAGGTTGCAGATCTTCATTGATTTGTTTGATTTTTGTATGGTTTTATTTTCATTGCAGAGGGAAATCGGAAACTGTATGAAAAACTAGGATGGGACATGAAATCTACAACCGTGCCACCATTTTCCACATTTGGTCAACAATCAAACTTAGGAGGAGGCATGTATGACTCAGATTATAATATGGCTGGAAATGTTGGAACAACAAAAGCCCCAAATGCAACCAGTTTTAATGCAACTTGTGAACGAAGCCCAGCATTTATGGGAACCATTGTAGAAGATGCGGCACCTTACTTATTTCCGGTTGTAATCGAGTACAGCTTGATTGCAGCTGCAGTTGCATTTATTATCTGGAGAAACATTGGCCGAGGAGTTCCGGCAAAAGGGTATGTATATCTGATAAAGGAATCCAAGGAAATTGGGTCTACTTTCCAAATAATATTTTTCCGTTTCCTTCTTTTTAGAACGTCTGAGGAAGGTGATGAGAGTCAACAGGAATGTTGGGAAATGGGAACTGAAACGTATAGTCGATATACTGGTGGTGGAAATGATGGGAACTCAAGCACCTCGGGTCCAGTTGATTGCGTTGGAGCCAGTAAAGGACTTTTCTGCGGTTTATTACTTCTTGTGGCAGCCCTTATCTGTTTGATCCTGTTTTTTGTCTTGATTACTCGAGAACAAGCAAAGCTAAGACTTCTGGCGATATGTTTGGCTGATGGATCCCATGCTGCTCTCCTCGTTTTATCGTTACTGGCAACTTTCATTGGATTCATTAGGTACAACTACTTTCCTCTTTACGACTTTGTGTCATTATTCTTGGAAAAACATGCCCTATTTCTTATTTGAATCATTTCAGAGTGAGAAAACTACGATTTCATGGAGACCATGGGAGCCCACTTCGTGACATTCTTCTTCGTGTATCAGTGCTTGGGGTATTTGCGTATGCCCTATTCAGTTTGATTTCTGGAACAATCCTCGGCCTCACCCTTAACATTCCAGCTTTGTTGGTTGGAGGAACGGCTGTGCTAGTTCTCTTACAGGTATTATAATAATCTCTTAGAAATTACATTGAAAGCTAAACTCTTATATTCTTTCTAGGTCATTATTCAAATGCTATTTATCTCGGATGTTGGAAGACGCCGTATTCATATGCAGGAACACTCAAGGACCAAACCCGGCCGTCAAATAGTCACACTTCTTATGATTACCAATCTTACAATGTGGGCAGTTATGATTTTGGAAATTCGTAAAGTCGAGTCAGACCCAGTTCAACTTGACTTTTTTGGATTCATTCCTTGGATTCTGGTCCAACGATTTGCCCTTCCACTTTACATCTTTCATCGATTTTTCTCTGCCATAACACTCGCAGAAATCTGGAAAAATACGTACACATTGAAGTACCTTCCAGTTCCCACTGGACCATAAGAACTTTGAACCAATTCCACACAAATAGTTTCAATTCAACCATTATATCTTGAGTAACGTTATAGTAAAAACTACCAAGAAACTCAACTGTGGTCCCTTGTAAAATGAATCAGAATGGAAGTGACGTGATGGTCTAGATTTTGTTAAATCTAAAAATGATTCTTCGTCTTATGCTGCTCACGTAGGTCAGAATGCTGTATGGTTTTTAGTCCAAACATAAGTTACAAGTAGGATAGACAATTATTATTGCTTATTGTAGAGAGCTTTATCGGTGTTAACTCAAAACCGAGTATTTATGATACTTCCTATAAAGGTGTTGTAAAATCATCCAAGCCAGATAGTTCTTTCAATTAAACAGATTTATATACGGTTATGATATGATATGACTGCACTATGATTCGATCTCCCGTAACGTTTGGGCTAACACACATTATTCATTTGGGCCACATGCTTTTACTTTCTTCCAATCATAATACTTTGTTTGTTACTACAACAGTTTTCCTTTTACATGGACCAGGATGAGTTCAAAGGGGAAGAAACTCTGAATTTCCCAATTGTTACAGAATCAAACCCATTTTCCAATGCTCACTGCCATTAAACTTTTTGAAAATTCATGGCTTAGGCCAAAAATATAGTTTCAATATTTATGTATTAATTTTCTTAAATATCCCAGTTCAAATGTCAAGAAGAAACCGTAAAGAGTTTTTGTACTTTTAATTAACTACGTGTGAGACTGTCTCCTTTGTAATTTTTTACATGAGTAACATTTATGCTGAGTTGTGTCCTGTAAAAGTACTCTTTAGTTTTAAAAGTTTTACACCTAAATAAGAACCAGTAGTACACTAAGTTTTTGGAGTATAAATGAATTTAGGGTGTCAGAAATTTCTAGTCCTTTTAATTCCTTTAAAAAAAAGTTCGAAGGCAGCACTTAAAATGCATTAAGTTAAGATATAATATAATTAATAATTACTAACTAGTTGGGTCCTCATGGAACAACAATTAACTCTTTTGGCAGCTCAGAAAAGTTGTATATAGACATCGATTGTATATTTACTTCGGGAAGTCTGTAAAGAATCTCGAATGTTAGTTAATTTTAATCCTGCTATAATGGGCCGAGTGTTATGTTATTGGCATTGATTGGAGGTTAACCCTCATTGTGAAACTGTAAATATGAACATGCTTTATATTTAATTTGGAATGAAAATGAACTTCGAATAATTAATTATAACTAAGTTTAATTAAGAAAATAAGGAACATGTTGAATCTGAATGGATGAATGAAAACAAGGTTTTGAATGTGGAGTTGCCGAGTTTATTATGTACCAATCATAAATTCTACTTAATTCTAATACATTAGGATTTGTTCAAAATTTTCGCTTATAGTATCTCCAGTAATGCCAAAATACAGTAATCTCACATACTTTCTCGTTCATTAAGCATTATTGTTATTATTAGTTAGGATTATTTTTAGCGTTTGGTTAAAATACAGCGTATGGGTGTTGACTGGTTGGGTTGAAGTCCTCCAGTTCAGTTTAGAACGATAAACAAGAGAATTATAAAGTAAATGTAATTGTGACATAAGATAATTGGATATGAGTTGATGGGAAACAAACGGGATGTTTGTTGGTTCTGAAAATGTACAACATTAAAGTAGATATGAATATGCTTTACTCACATTTTTATAATACACATACACACTGTTTTAAATCACAAGACAAATCAAAAATTTTAAATTTTAATAATACAAAATAGAAATTTCCACATGTAAACGAATCAAGTACAAAAAAAAGTACGAAAACGGATCAAAAAAAAACTTTAAGCTGGACCTAAGTCAAGACATATGCATTTATTATAATGAAAACAAAAAAAAGCCAACAAATCAAATTAAAATGCTCTTTGTTTTTCTTTCCATCATTAAATTGGCCAAATATTATAATACTTCATTTATTTTTAAAGAAAAAAAAATGGAGAAAAGCATATTTGTAGTTTATTTAGTGCGATCGTTAAACTTAAGATTAAAATTTATTGTGTTCTCAATACATAGCTAAAATACAAAATAGAATAAAATAGGGCTAAAAATAAGCTAAAATTACATGTACGTAAGCGTAATTTAAGATTAAAATTGATTGAGCTAATTTATAGGAAAACAAAAAAAAAATATGCTGCTCATTTATATTAAGAAAAACAAAACAAAACAATTATTTCCTAGTTATCGTATTCGTATTTAAAACATTTAAAACTAAATTTTTTATAAAAAAGTTTCAACAATCTTTTTGGTATACTGTTCTTTGAAATTAAGGTTTTTGTGTACAAACTATACTCATTGATATTTCACATTAAATAAGAAATCATAACTTACTACTATAGGAAAGTAATTTATTAGCCTTTAGTTAGCTAAAACTAAAAAAAAATTATCTAAGCATCAGTTATGGCAAATGCGATATGTATGTAAGAACAAGAAGTTAAATACTATTATAGTATATAGATTTGCTTAATCTGTCCGTTGATTATTATTAATATTTACTCATAGTCAGTCACTAAAAACAACAACATCAACTTTCTCTCTTTAAAATCTGTGAAACAAAATTTATTTCAATTTGATTTTGATTGTCTATGTATATTTGCTTTAGGAATTGAATATTAATGCAAAATTTTTAATATTGATAATGCTTATTTATGTATTTATTTTTTGTGTTAGTTCAGCAAATTTTTGACCATAATAATCTCACTCTATTTGTACCTCGTTAGTTGTTAAACTATGATGATAATAATAAAACGGTTTATAATAAATTCTGAAAACATTCAATTTCCAGTTGTTTTGTGGATATTTTTATTATTCCTCTTTTCTTTAAAAAATAAAACAATAATAAATATGTAGATACTTATTAATTACTTAACACAAATTCAGAAAAGAATTAAAGCTATATTACAACAACAACAACAATAGTTGGTCTCATTCATCAGTAATCGATATCGCTCATGTCGACGTCAAATGCATTTAATTAATTAATTTAACGATTTTAAATTATCATATGTATGGTTCTACGTTACATTAGCATAAAGAAAAGTATCATTTGAAGATCTATACGGATTGGGATTTTGATTCTCATATTCTACGTTTAGGACGGAGTCAGGCACGGCAGAAGATTTTGATGAAGTTTTCCGTACTTTACTGTATGTGTTAACATGGTGTTGTTTTTTATTAATATCACTACTACTACTACTATAGTTTGATTGAGTTTCATCCGGAGCATTATTTGTTGTTTTTGTTAAATTATTTTTACGCCTCGGTTGATTTCTTCTTACAGTTTGAGTATGAAGAAAAGATTCAGACTCATCGGAAGAAAGTTGTGAAGTAGGATTATTACTTGTTTTTCGACTCAACTCTTGGTCTTGACTCTCTGTCTCTCCACTACTTTCCTCGTCCAATGTTTCTGTTGACTCTGTATTTGGATTTTCTAACTTAGTTTTCATGTTGTTTTTAAGATACAAGGAAGAAGTAGGCTTTTTTGCAGCTTTGTACAAAAGCTGTAAAATTCGTTCCATGTCAATCTTCTTAATACTCTGCTCTTCTGTACTTGACTTTGGTTTCTTTTCCCTGTCATTTGTATTTTGGTCGTTGTTATCATTTTGTTCTTCGTCATTACTACTGCTGAATGGTTGAGCAGTTTCGGGTGCTGGCATTCCTAGCTTTTTCTCCAGACTTGTTCCAGTTCCAATTTTTGTCGTAAATGTATAAGGTTTTGGGAATTCGGCTGTTTTGTTTAGATAAGGGTTCATAGGTGGTCCTTTCATCCAAACTCCATAAGGCTTAGGCTCTTTGGTCGTAGTAGATACTTTTTTCTCCTTCCCAAAGAAAAATCGTTTAATTGACTGTAAAATTCCTCCAGATGATTCAGGAGGAGCTGGAGTTGTTTTCATATTCCCAGTTCCAAACGGCACAAAAGGCTCTTGAATAATGGGTTGTGCATTTGAACTTTCTACAATCATATTCATTGGTAAAAATGCAGCCTCTCGATCTTGTTGCTTGTGTGACTTGAAATTAAAAACGGTCTCTTGTTTCGAATTATTTTCACTATCGCTAGCTTCTTCCAACATTTCATAAAGACGATCTTTTATAAGAGATTTCAGTGCCTTTTTTATTTCGAGATCAGGTACAGATGATTTAGACATTTTTCTTGGATGAGAAGATTTTGAAACTTTATGACTACTTTTGACCTTTTCCATTCGATTCGATCTTTCTTTTGGTCTAGCTCTAACAGGCCTGTGTTCCGAGTAACTTGTGTCACGATTGTAGTACTCATAATCTTCCCCTGCTCCATTTGGTCCTGAATGATTAATGATATCATCATAGTGACTTAATTTACTAGCTAATTTATCTGCCAACAATTCTAATGCAGGGTCAATATTTTTTTCCTGGTTGAATTTTCCTTTATTTCCTCCATCATAGTTCTCCAATGGACCAGTTTTGTGAAAACTGCCGTGAAAGCTCGGATTGTTTGAAGAGGCTTGAGGATGCATTGCTGGGATGTCTGAGCCCATTGGAACTAGCATTCCATATGGTGTGTATATTGGAAGAGGTGGTTTCCGTTTTTTCTCCATATACTTCTGCATTTCCATATTGTAATGGTTTGACGCTAATACTTGGAGCTGTAAAATTATTTAATTTTTTCTAAATAAAACTTTTCTTTTTAGTGAAATTGTTTTGCTTTACATACCATTTGTTCTCGGGGAGAAGCTCTGATTGGATAATAACCTGGAGCTTCCATTTCTACTCGGATAGGATCAGAAGCACTTATGACTGGAATCTTCTTCCCATTGATATGAGGACGTTTTGGCATCATCGCCGTTTCTGGAACCATTTTTGGAAACATTAGAACATAGGCGCTATCACTAAACATTTCTGACTGGTCGGTTCCAGGAGGCTTCCTTGAGAATCCTTTAAAAGAATGCTCTTGACTTGTAGTCTGACTATGACCTGGTTCAAAATTGGGATCAAATGGCTTTGTATTAGGTGGAGGATATCCGTCTGAGTTAAAGTAAGAAGGATCGTGGGATATTTCAGGGCTTGATTCTTTACTATAATAATATATATTTTCATCTGCTTCTCGCGGAGGACTTGGTCGTTGTTCAGTTGCTTCACGTGGAGGAATTGGTCGTTTTTCATCTGTTTCACGGGGAGGATTTGGTCGTTGTGGAGGTTTTCCTCGAAACAAGTTTGAGAAATAACTTGACTTGGATTTCTTTTTAGGCCTCTTCTTATGTGGAGGAGCAGAAAATTCGGGTACCGAATCAAAATTTGGTTTGTGTTTCTTTGATGGGCGTGGATGGTGCGGAGGTGAATCTTGATATTGGTTTAAATTTTCTCTAACGGAACTTCCTTTTCCTCTTCCAGGTTTTCCTTCATTCTTCTGTGAGATTTTGTCGCTTTTGAAATCTCCGGCGTTCTGTATGAAAGGATCAAAATGATATTCTAATGGGTGACCTTTTTGAAGGGGTGGGTTTGCAGGTTCGTAGTCTGGTTTTGAAGATATTGAGTGAGTATGAGGTGGAAAATGGCGATGAGAGCTGAAATAGAATGGTCGAAAAATATAGACAAAGTTTATGTAGAGAGAACAAAAAATGACAATTAACTTACTATACTTCGTTCAAAGCATGAGATTCCGGTGGAGGAGTTGGAATATTAACAAGGCCAGGCATTGGAAGGGTTATTTTTGGTGTCGTATGAACTTTATCGCTACCCTTTGAATACTCGAAATTTTTCTGAGGATTAGTTTTGGTTAGGTTAACTGTAAACTGTAAGAGATTTCTTTGTGAAGTATATTGATAAGGATTTTGATGGTTCGGAGAAGAACCATCCAACAATGGTCCTCGATCTGGTATAAAACCTGGAGAATTGTAAATGTTAGGATTGAAGTTTGAGTTTTCGGGAATTTTGCTATTACAATATTCACAATTCCCAAGATTAGGTATTGGAAAATTGGAAGGGTATGGTTCTTTGTGATGAGGGGTTGGATTGGAGAACGGAGCATAAGGTGCATTTGATGGTTCAGGGTGTCGACCAGTTTTATACCTATTATTTGGGTTTTCAACTACAGAATGTGGGTTTGAAGGAAATTGCATGCTGATTTTCTCCAAATCATTAAAAAAGTCTTCTGGTACACGAGGTGAGTGGTTAACTGTTTCACTTTGTTCTTGATATTTTCCTTCACTTCTTAAAGGGTAGTCTCTGTCATTTACTTGGTTGCTGAATGGGCGAGTCTGATGAAAACTTTTAGTTGCTTTCTTCCTTACTGCTGGAATTAAATCATTGTTCATTTTATCTGGGTCTAAATGTTTTCCAGATCCAAATCCGAGGAATTCGTGAGACTGAAATGGCTGTATGGGTACGGGCTCTGGTTGTTTTAAACCTCGTTGATTGACAGTTTGTTGTTCAACTTTTGGGTTATGGTTTGGTATATCCAAGGGGTAATCAAAAATTTCTGCATGAGGACTAGAGTTAATGGTTGGATCGTTCGAAATTTCGGAAGAGTGAAATCCATTGGGTAGCTCCGTAACTCTATGCTTTGAACGATCATAATGTGATTTTTGGTATTGGTTTTCCTCTCCTTCAACGGGGCCTGGTGAATTTTCCCATATATTACTTCGGGTTGTTTTGAAGGGATTGTATGCGTTAGAATGTAATGTTCTGTCCCCATCGTTTAAGTTTATTGGAATCACTTCGATGTTAGGTTGTATTTCCTGGGGTCGTATTGGAGGATGACGTTCTGTGGTTTGGAGAGCATGAATGGAAATAAATTCTTTGGAAGCTTGACTATCTCCATGATTATAATAGGAGTTTGAATCCTGTGACCCATCAGGGGAATCTCCATTAGATTTGGGGACTGTGTGGGCAAGATTTTCCTGATTATCTTTTGATTGATTTGGAGACACATCTTTTTGAGCATCATGTCTTAATCCAAAATCTGGAATGTCTTGTTGAAAAATCTGAGGATCACTGGAATCTTCATTGATGATTATTATAGATGGTTCTTCGTGTCGAATTGGCCCATTGGTATGAGGTGTAAGTAGATTTCTGTCATTTGTTTCTGGCCTATTAAGAGCTACCAAAGTTTGGCCAATATTATTATTTTTTCTTTCTAACTCTTCAGGCGATGCACCATAAAATGAGTTCTGCTGTAAATTCATATAATTCTTTTCCCATTTGTGTCTTGATAGTAGAAATTGCCCTTCGGGGTGTGGATAATCATGATGTTTTGATGTAGATGAATCAAGCCATTCGTTACTATTTTGTGACTTATTAACTGAAATTGGGATTTCATCGGGCCCTCTCGAAATATTTGGCTTAGTTGTGGTTGTCACCGTACGCGGTGGTGGATGGTATGTGCTAATGCTATCAACGAAAGCATTCCCTGGTTTCTCAATTTGTCTTTCAGGAAATAAATCACTATCAATTTTAAGAAAAGAATTTGGGTTATTTTTCATTATTAACTCATTTAGACGATCCGCAAGCCGAGGTGGCTGAGGTGTATTGAATGTTGGAAATGAAGTGTACGAATCTGTTGGTGCTGGAGTTGTTGTACTTCGAAATCTCCGAGGTCGGGAAATGTTAATCTTTTTGATTTCCATGGCGTAATCGTTAAACTTTTCAGACTCTGTAACTCGTAAGTATTGGGGTTGCTCTTCAATGTAATTAGACGTAGTATTAGGAAGTTTCCTGACTTTCATTCGTACTTTACGTTTGGTTCCTGGACCTGGGCGTCGTCGTCGATGAGCTCCTGAAGCGCTCATTTCTTTTGTAAAGAATGCTTCGGCAAATTCATCCTCTAAACCTTGTGGCTCTTTTGTATCTATCAAACCTTGTAAAGGAGACGGACTTGGTAGATTTTCAAATTCTAGGTTTATGTCATCATTTCTTTGGTTTGCTTGTTGGGTAGAAGTGGAGTTAATTAATGGGGCAATCATTTCATTCCATGACAATTCTGATCTGTAATTTTGATCGAAATCGGGATTGTTAGTTGTTGTTTCTTGTGCGAATGAAGAGTTTTCTTCTTCTTGGTCTTTGTATGTATCAAATGGATTAGGTCGATGAAATTCTGGTTGTAAAGGAATTGTGGCGGATTTATTTGGAATCGAATCATTTGCCGTGTTTTTTTCGAAGGAGGACAAAGAAAAGACAGACGACAAATAATTATCATTGAGTAATAGTTCCGACGAAGATTGATTCACAGGAACCACTTCCAGAGAGATTGAGGGTTCCGTGGACGAATTTCCTTCCCCAAAATCAAATGTTGGATATCTTGGCAGTATACTTTGCATTTCGTATTCTGGAGTGGATCCTCCATTTTCGGAAGAAAGATCAACATTAACTGAAGTGAAATTTTCAATTGAGCTCGTGGTCTGACCATCCGTTAATTTGGCAAATGTGGAGGTATTACTATCTGCGGTAGGTAAGGTCTCTGGGAAAATAAGTGTATGATTCGTTCCTTTATCTGGTAAATTCATTGTGTCACTATTGATATATTTGGATGCCATG
>JAQGCY010000221.1:0-22127 GCA_034700645.1 Xenylla mediterranea | reverse complement strand
GTTTTCTACACGTTTTCCGTGGGGAAATTCTATATTTTCGTTTTCTACACGTTTTCCGTGGGGAAATTCTATATTTTTGTTTTCTACAAGATTTCCGATTTAGGGGTAAGGGTAACTATGTGGTTTTTCCGTAACGTTATTACGTAGAAACTTCTAGTTTTCTGTAAACTATTTATACTTGAACCGGTTTTGATTTAGTGGGTCAAGGGACCCGGGGCATGGCAATGGGGGTAGGTACGGGGTTTTCCGGGCGAGCAGTTGTTTATATTGGTTGTCCGGTTTATTTTTAGAAAGTTTGTAAAGAGAAATGGACTGTTCAAACAGTACCAAGGCATAATAATTAAACTTAATTCCGAAACCTTCTTCTAATTCTTTTGTATTTCATGTAATACCATTACTATAACTATGAGCAAGTTTGAATTTTAGGAATATCATGTTGAAAATTGTATTCCAATTGTTTGGAAATTATTTACAAACGATTTTTGGATTGAAAATGGATACCTTATGCCTATTTAAGCCGATATACCGTTAACAGCTATATTATATTTAGTTTTATACACGAGAATATGAAAAAGTACCGTTCTCGTCTGGCAGAATGCATCATGAAAATCACATTTAAGTATCAAACATTATTAACCCAAAATAGTTAAAAAGCATTACAGTTTTACAATTTTTAGCTTATCAATTAATTGAGCAATGGTGCATCCGCATCGTTTTCCTGCAACATCGTCCAGTCTCATCATACGCTTTGGTTTTTGGATTTTCTTTTGTATCGGTAAAATTATAATATTCAAATAAATAGCAAGAAAAACTCGAAAGTACGTTTATAATTAACTACATTGTATAATTTCCAGGAAGTACAATGAGTATTTCAATCAAAATTACCACAAGCGAAACAACTGAACCAAATATTCAACACAAATCTATGGATTTTGGACAAGTGGAAGTTGAGAATAAATTGGTCCAAGAAGCTACTATGGCGTTCAAGATTGTAAATGCAAGTGTAACTGCAGACGAAGATATTTTACTACTAAGGAAAAAACCGAGCCCAAGTTCTAGCATAATACCCCCTCAACCAATCCCCCCAAATGGGGTCCAAATATCTTTACCGACCAAACCAATCATTCAACACGTTCCATCAGCCCCAATGATAATTACAAAACCAACTAAGCCAAATATAAACTTCGTAAAACCAACAGGCGTCGAAGTAGATTTTGTTAAACCTCCACCTCAAATAATCCAAAAGCCATCAAAGCCAGATATCACTATTGTTACAGCTCAAAAACCAACTTTAACCCTACCATCCCTTCCAGATATAACAATAGTTAAGCCTCCCAAACCTGGAAAACCTGGAATCGGCGGACTTGGAGGTAGCGATCTTCCTGGAGCTACCAAACCTCCAATCGCTACACAAAGTCCTATTATTAACAAGATTATAGGACTTATGATAAAAATGAAAAACAAGCTTCACGCCGTTACTGGAATAAATATTCAATATGACAAACCACAAGAACCAATTATAATGCCGATATTCGATACATTTAACAAAATGTCTGGAGCGCTTAGCAAGTATTACAATAAGATGGAAGATTTCTTTGAATTACTAATTATGGATACACCGTTTCGTTCCATGAGATTAGATGATAACGATGATGAAAACCAACTTATTGGAGCGAATTTGAATAGCAAAGACAAATCATCAAAAATCTTTAATGACATTTTTATCGATCAAAAGAAAAAAGATTAAAAGTTCACTCAAAAGTAAATAAATACACAAGCGGTGATAGTGGATCAAATTAAGTTTTTAAAAACATGTATTTATTTTCCTAGCGTAAAACTTTTATTTGAATTGTTTCCAAAATCATATTTCACTATTGTGGTTATTATTATGGTACTAACCAATAGGAGTACCAGCGGTTGAAAGAGTGCTCGAAGTAATACCAGTAGTTCCGTTAGTAGCTATATTTGTTACGGTTTTGTTGAAATTAAGAGGACAATCATAAACCCATTCAGTTGCATTAGCTAGCTCTTCATATTGGTCGCATAAAGAATCCTCATTAGCAGCAAGATTCCCAATCCAATGACATGGTTGTTGTTGCGGTTCAATTATTTTGATAAATCTTCCCATTAAAATTCGAAATAATTCTGGGGATGGGTTTCCTTTTTTTCCTGGAACATAGTCAATGTATGGACGAAATTGTTGAAGAATGATGAAGTAAGCTGCATAAGTTGCCAAAACTGCAATCATAAAGTCTCTGGAGAACTCAAGGTATCCACCAAGCTCCATTACAACACCACGAGCAGAAGTTAAGCTATAGTATACGCTCCATTTGAAATAAATTTCTTCATCAGTTCTTCTTCCAAGCATTGATTTTTGTCGTATGATTTCCAATGCAGCCATACCTTCCTCAGTTACTATAATAAAACACAAAACATTTATATTCTAAACGTGTAAAATCAATGAAATTCATAATCTTACCATGTGCACCAAATTTTATAATAAGATAGATAAAGTACACATTGTGAACTGCAAGGAGGATATAGAAAAATGAATCATAGGGTCGTACGAAGAATTTCCATTGTTTGGCAAAATCTTTTCGGTATTGTTCTGCTAGAGTTCCATTAAGCATAGCATAGGTCACGGCAAAATAAACTTCTGTTATTAAACTCACAATCTATAGCAAAAAAATTCATTATAGTAATTAGTAACTTTCCAAAGCATACAATTTCAGTAGATATCTACCATCCCTTACATGAACAAGTAAAAATCCTTCGACGACAGACCCGTAAAAGCGATCTGACCCTTCGAGAAGATCCATTATGACACAATGGTCCTATCGAAAATAAAAATTAAGATTGTTGAATTTGTACTGCAAGGCATTGAATATGCATCATTTACCTTGAAAAGAATGCGGTGAGCATTTCTTCCTACTTTAGTCCATGTATGTTGCCCAGCTCGGAGAATACTTGCATATGCACGACCATTCCAAACTCCAATAGTTTTTTCAACTAATTGTACTTGATATAGGAAAATTATAATGAATGATTTAGACCAAATCATAATGAGAACAATTAAAATCCCACAGATTGGATTAAATCCCCATTGTAAGTAGCCTGGAAGTGTGTGCTCAAGGTAATTGCATGGATCAAAGTCGAACATAACTGGTGTAGCACTGGATTTATATAAAAAGCATTACAATTTTGTAAATATGGTAATGTTATCTAAGTAAAGATTTTTATGCTTACAGTTTAAACAAAAGTAAGCTAACTGCTTGAGTAATTCCTCCTGTCGAACATCCGATTCCTATAATCCAAAACATAACTACACCAGTCAGTACTCCCCAGTAAGCAATCAAACGAGATATCGACCAAAACCACATTCCACCAGCAATGTCCAACAGTTGTCGCTGAATTATACGTGTCCAATAGCTGAAGTAATGTTTGATTAACCTGGGAAATGGTAAAGAAACAGTAAAGTCTACTATTTTTAGCATTAGCTGATAGTTATATTAACTTACTTTTTCTTAGCCATATAATTAAATGCACCCCAAACAGCATTAAATGTATTGCAAAGGATAAAGATGACGAAAACAATATGGCGTAGAATTAATCCTTTCTCAATTGCAGCGAGGGCTTCTAACTTCAATTTTTCTGGATGTTGTCTCGGGTCCCAGTGAACAGGACCAAATATAACGATAAATAAATTGATTAACATTAGGACAAATAGAACTGTCATAAGTGCCATGGTTAGAAGAAACAAGTATCCATTTGGTAAAGCAAAACTAATTCGAAAATTATATGTTCCATCATCCTTATTCCGCTTGGCTGCTAATGGGAATCTTCCAACTGCTGCGAGAAAATATTGAATTGGTCGAAAACCATCCATTACACGACTAGCAAGTTTAAGGTAAGGGGTTTTAACCCTAACTTTATCTACGAATATCAAAATAATCAAAATGTAAATGAAAGAGTTAAAAAATTATTCATCATTTAAAAGAATCCTTACGATCTTCTTTAGCCATTTTCTAGATTTTTGAGTGATGAAACGTTTATTCCAACTTATAAATTCAGTAAGTTTTTCTTATGATGATGCACTGATATACGATTGAAAATTCCGGATCTTAGAAGGAAAGTGTGAGTAAAATTTTTGGTTTAGAAAAACTTTCAAAATGTGATCATGTCGCTAGGTCGTATCCGTGGAAACAGTGACAACGCTTAGACGGAGAAGCAGTGAAACTATATCCGAGTTAACCAAGCACGAAAATTTGACAAGAGAGCAGAGGAAGAAGCTTTAATTTAAAATGAAATCTCATCAACCTTTATGATGTTCCAAGAATCATTTATGCCAGGTTTAATTATCCTTTCGATTTTATGATTTATTTTGTCGGGATAAAAGAGATCAGAAAACGAGATCTAGTATCATACAATCCAGCTCAAAAAAGAACAAGTCTGATATAAATTAATTGGAGAGTAAACGAATTATACTGAAGTCAGTAGTTTCCGAGTTATCTAGAGATAATATAATGTCTTTTCTAAGCTTGCAAGCGGTGGTTTTTTAAGATGTTTTCCAACGAGACCAGCAGCTGCGTGAGCATACTACAAGAAAACAAACGGTCCAAGTTTATGCTAATTAGGTTTTTTAGTAATAATCAAGAATTAATATACGACTAACCTGAAGAGGAGCTGGTACGCGAATACTTCCTGTCCAATTATAATAAGCAAATGATGCCCCATATGCCAAGTTTTGGGCCATGTCAAAGTTATAACTTGAAAGCACGTCTTCTGAAGATTCAATAATAGTAACTCGAACCGGCATTCCACTTCCCTATATTAGAACAATTCTATATTCAGGGCTTCCGAAATTTGATATTATTAAACAATTTCCTTACTCTTCCCCGATACAACTGGGACCACAAGAAAAAATCTCTAAATTTTGTCCGAGTAATTAGTTCATCCACAACAGTTCCTGGAACTGGATTGGTAAATTCCCCTTTCTCTTGAACATACATACGATCAGTTGTATGCTTTTGAATGATTGTAAACAAAAGGTTGGGTCTGTAACAATCATCAATCTGACCAAATGCCTCCTTAATCTGCTTTACTTCGTGATCCTTTACCAAGTCAAAATAGGCATTAGAAACACCATCACGAAAAACTACGATGTTATCAGGGTATCTTTTCCTTTCCTGTAAAAATCATAAATTAGATATTCAGTAAAATTGCATTTGACATAATCCAACAGAATATCAGAAATTCTTTACCTTGGCATATGCGTTTAAGGCATCGAAGGTCATGGGGACCAAGTCATCACCAATTTCTTGGCCCGTTTGTTGTATTTTAACTCGCGTATAAAATTTAGTCATGTTAGGGTTAAGTGAGTAAGCAACAGCGTAAACACTAGAATGCTTTTTTGGAATGTTATGGTAGGCATCGATTCCAATAAACATTGTCTCTCCCTAAGAATTAAACAACAAAATCTTTATATAACTTGAAAAAAAAAATGGTTCAAGCTATGCACGACTTACAGCATAATATGGCATCTCTACGTTCCATAAGGCCCCACCCATTTTGGCATTGACCTGCAATGCAAGTTTCCTCGCAATTCCTTTTCTCTCTTCAGGTCCACTCTCAACCCAACTTCGGAGTTTAATACATTGTGATGGTATTCCAAATTTAAGAAGCAAAAGTTTTTTGACACCATCATACACATTTCCTTTGCTTTTTTCGGGTTTTGGTAAAAGGATGAGAGCAAACTTGACTTGTTTCTAACAAAAGAACATAATAAAAAAAAATTATTGTTGGCCTTCAGTTAGCATTTGTTGACTCGTTGGCGTTAAACGAACTAAAAGTACTAAAAAACAAATAACGAGATTTAAAAATTTACCTCAAGACTATTCAGTTTATCTTCTATAGCAGCAACAAAATTTTCTTCGGTAGACTGCACGCAGGATATCTCGTAAGGGTCGTGTATTATATTTCCAATTTCCTTTGAAGCATCCATGAAATGTTGCTGCAAGGGAAGCGCAGCATTTTTCCAAGATAATATTGGATAAACAAAGATCCACCTCTTGATCTTAACCTGTGATTAAATTATACAAATTGCAAACTTTCTCAACTAGCTAGTACAAGCAGCTTCGATACATAAAATATTCTGACTTTGAATTTGACTAACGTTAGAATAACATCCCTTGAAAGCCAGCTCTTTGAACATCCGATCTGGATAGATTGTATTGGTAATATAAAGCTTCAAATCATCCCCAAATGTTAAGATAGGTCCATTTAAAGTTTTTGCGTTAAGTGCAAATAACTCGGTATCTAATTTTAATCCCCAACTTCCGAATAATTGTTTCACGTGTTCTTCGCCAAATTTTTCAACTAAATTTTTCAACGAAACCATGCGAGGTTCGGGGTCAACATTTACCGTCTCCGAAATCTTTTCGAGAAGCAATGGGTCTCTTTTACATTGTTCCTTCCATCCAGACAAACGACAAAACTCAGGAATGTTAACATAGAAGAGGTCGTTGTTCTATAAGTATTAAATTCCAACAATGAATATTGATTAACTTAGGTCAAGTAGAATAATTTAGTTACTTATGTTTATATCTTACCTTGGCGATCGTAAAGCTTTTTGGAATCATGAGAAATTCACTTTTATTCCATTTAGTTAGTATCAACGGCTGGTTTAAATGTTTCACTTGAATTCCATACTGTTTGAATAGGAATTCAGCATAAGAAACTTGACCAAATTCTTGAAATTCTTTTTCCCCAACCCATGCCCATGGTAATTTTGTATTTGGATTCCAACTCCAAATAATTTCATCAACTTTATAAAACAAATTGTTAATGTCGCATGTGATGATTCTACCAATAATAAACTTCTCCTTATTAAGAAGTGGTGACTCATAAAGTCCTTCTTGTCTTTTTGTTAAGAAGAATATATCCAACCAAAATAATGGTCCAATGTCAGTCTGCCTCATTCCAATTTTATATCCTGGATTTGTTTCAAGATTTCTATATCAAAATTTTATTAAATGAGAATTTTGATAACAATGAATTGTAATTTTTAGAGTGTTTACTTACAAATTTCTAGGTAATTCCAAAATTTGTTTCTCATTGACTGAGTGGAAAATCCATTGATTTGATTTTCCATAATCCAACCAAACCATCGCTTCTTTGAGAAGTGTTTCCATAAAGTCTCTTGTAAATTCATATGAATCAAAAGGTTTAACAGGAAGTAAAAACTCTATGTCTACTGTAATTTCTTGCTCAGGATCTCCAGTATCAGCTATAATGGTTCTGCCAGCATAAGTTTTACATTCCTGCAACAATTAGCAATTTCATGTGGCAATGGCCAAGGCAATGTTACAAAATATAACAGTTGTTGACTTATTTTTCTTACTAATGGGGATTTTGTGTATAATGTATTTCTATCTTCATTCAACAACCACAAATCCCCTTCCCTCTCCCTGTCCTTAACATCAACATCAAGTCTCAGTTCCCATAATAGCTCAGCTATTGCCTGCAATTTCTTCTCTGGATTTACCAACATTGGAGTAAATTTGAGAAAGTACTTGTAAATCCCAACAGTTTTTTGGATATGTGGACGTAAGAAATTGGTCACAATTTCAAATCTATGAAGAATAAAGTAAAAATGAGCATGTAATGCAATGTACCGTTGATTTCAAAAAGACCGTTAAATTGACATACCTTTCTCCAGTGTCATCGTCATCGCAAAGCTGCATTCCCGCAAGCTTAGCCTCCAAAACATAATTAGGTCCAAGATATAAAGTATGGGGAGCTGGGATAACTATTGGTCTTACACTAATTGTATGATTATAATTGTCATTGTCCTGTTCCCGTTCGGCTTCACCCAACTCCAAGGTCTCCATGTCCATCTTCTTTGACCTTGGCATGACCATGTACGTCCAGTCAACACTAAGTACAAGTTACGCTACACAGTGCCCACAGTCAGGAGGTCACGGAGGGCAGGTAAAGGTCTGTCTGTGTCTATCTAATCTAGGTCAGTCTCAGTATCAGTAGGTCAGGTCACGTTGTCAGTGCCACTTGTCATAAAAATTTAAAAGCAAATGTGACTTGGTAATTAAATTTCGCAGACCCAGACATTGAGGCCGGCCTGGCCTGGTTTCTTTATAAGTCCGTGCACGCAAGAGAGCGTATAAGGTAGGCGTCGGCCAGTCTGGGACTGTTGGATTGGAATCTGATTCTGAATGAATAAAGAAATACAAAACCGACGCCTCTTCTTGAGCATATGTCATCGTTATGAATTCCTTGTTTCAATTGAAGTGTCAAAGGTCAGGTCAGGATTTTGCTTTGCCTGTAGCTGTGTCTGACCACAGAACTTCACCAGCATAGCAGTTCCTCTGCCACAGGATGCGATGGAGGAACATGAATAATCAATGTTCTGTAATTTTACAATTTAAGTGTGACGGTCTGACTATTGACTTGACAGTGATGCCATTGCTAATTCGATGTGATGATGCTAATTGCGAATTTGCAATTAATCGAAATGAAATTTTTTGTTTGTTTACATTTATTTTTGTATAATATTTTGCATACAATTTGAATCAAATGAATTGTATTTGTAACAACTAGTGTTTCATTTCAAGGATTTTCCTTGTAAATTGCAGCCAAATTGACTTTGACAGTAACTAACTAAAGAATCGAAATCAAAAGAAGGATCTCAATCAACCTAAGTTAATTCTAACTTCTGCTAACTATTATAAATTCCTATTGGGTTACTTCCTTCTTATCTGCAATGTATTGTATGAGGTCTTTGGGTTTTAAAAGTTTCTCAGCATCTGAATCTGGAATTTCGAATCCTGTAAAATGAAAATGCAAAGTAAAGTGTAATTAATTATAAAATTATGGAATTGTTCAATTGTTTTGTAAATATCTTACCAAATTCGTCTTCTATTGACATAATAACTTCAACATGATCCAATGAGTCTAAGCCAAGATCATTCATAAAATGACTTTCAAGGGTGAGCTGTGTGGAATAATTGATTGAGTTGAACATGCCGGATTGCGGAACATGTAATGAAACTGTTTAGTAATCGCTTGCCTTACCTTTGAAGGATCAATTTTGTCATATAATTTAAGTACATGCATAACACGCCCTTCAATCAAGTCCTTGGTCAATGGTTCAGCTTGAGGAGAGAAATTTCTTCGATTTCCCAAAATCTACACAATCCAGCAACAAGGAAGGTTAGATTTGAATAGAATAAATCGAGATTCTACTTATAACTATCACTGGATATGCTTAATTAAGTTGACTGTAAATTAATACCTGAGTTTGACCATGACCCTGACCATACAAAATGACTGGAGCCTTATTAGATATTGTACTAAGGGATTTGGAGAGTCCGCATACAGCAACTGCTGCTGGAGCAAATGCTCTAGAAGATGATGAAGAACTCATGTAATTAAAATATCCATTTAAACGTCCTCGTCCACCGGTCCTGCTCAATTGTGATAGAATCTGTATTAGAAAATCAGACGAAAACATGTTCATTTTAATGCTAATCCTTTTAGTTCTCGAGTACATAGTTACTTTACTTACCCTATAAAAATTCATGGTTTTAAGGACTGCCGTTTGCCCTTTTAAATGCTCGGATTTCCGGACTTGGACTAGGTAAATTAATTGTTCACTCCTTTCTACGCACTTCAATAATAATTATAAGTGATTAATTGGGGAAACAAAACTGTAAACTCAATTAATTTATTCCAATTTCCAAACTCAAGGTGTAGGTCAGTCCGTCCGCGTGTATGTATGTACTATGGATTATATAGAAATAGAATAGAACAATCTGCCGCTCAAGGAATCTCCAGAACTCAGCAAAAGTAAACTTATAAATTTATGTAACAGTAGTCCCGAAATGTCTAGAAAACCTTCCTTCCAGCACAGCATTCCATTTCCAAATAAACCCTAGAAAACCTTGTTTCCAGCATAAATAGTTTAATGCTAACGCAGAAGAATGTAAATTGTAAAGCAATTCCGGAATTTAGTTTATGATACAAAATATAATAAAGATGGAAGTAAGGAACTGAACAAATAGGTAAAGTAAACAATGGTTAATTGTTGTTTAAATCGTAAATCTTGATACTTGATTTATTGTCAAACTCAATTATTATTACTCTTGAAGAGTAAAAAGACCCGTATTTGGAATCTTGATTAATTTCAATTCATATTCTTGAGCTATTTTATCTGTTAAAAAATAAAACATAGAACTGTATACCGTATTCGGAATTTCTTACAAAGTAATAATCTGCATATGTATCCGCAACTTACTAGCACAGTTATTCAACTCTAACCTCTCCAAAGTTAGCGTCTTAATCAATTCTTGTACTGTCGGAGGATTATTGATATCCTTCTGGCTCCAAACATCAATAATTTTTTTAAAGCAAGTTGGATAATCCATGAAACCCAATAGAAGTTGATTACGTAGGTTTGGTGCAATATGATCTGGCTCAATCCCGAGGAATCCTAGTAGAACTGATAAATTTTCCCGTACAATTGAGTCAGATGCCAAAATATTTGTTACATAACCCTTGATTTTTGGATCTGCATTAATTAAAGTAATTAAATTAGAAAATTCTGAAATTAAGTCGTACATATTAGTTTAACGACTATACCTACCAGTTAGAAGGAACATAGGTTTAGGTCCACCACAAGGTTCATCTACAGTTGTCAAGAACTCGCCTAAATCTAAAGTGCAAAATGGTTTCAAAGGGACGGAATGAAAATAGAATCTTAATGTTGTAAATGTATAGAAACTTTTAAACTAACTTGAATTTTCTTTATAAGCTGTGAATTCGGTCTCTCTGCACGGTCGATTTTCTAAAATTTTCCAATCGTCACTCGTAATAAAATTTTTATATTCCTCTTTGGGACAAAATAAATCCAAGCCTCGATCCAGATCAATTACAATCCCATAATCAGTTAATCTTTGCAAATAAAAGTTAAGTCAAAGCAAATCATTTAATAGAGCTACAACAATATTAAAAGGATGTATAGTGTTCCTTACACAACTTTCCTTTTATGAAGGGCTGGGTTAATTTTATGCTCAAACTTGATTTTGAAACAATTACCATTGTATGTATATTCACTTTTAAATTTGTTTTCCCAATCTTCGATAATTTGTTTTTGTTTGGCTTGATCCTGTGTTTTATCGGGCCGCTTTGTTTCTAAACTAATAGTTTTTAAAGCTTTGGAATACTTCAATAATACATTCAAAAAATTATCCCAGTTTTCTTTCTAAATTTAACATACAGGGGTTATTAATTAAGTATCTATTGACTCTACCTAAAGTACTTTACATAACTCACATGTGTATTGGAATATAAATATGGATCCTGAATGGAAACTTTTTTAAGGTTCTCCAGAATAAAAGGACTAAATAATTTTTCGAACGAGTATCCAGTGTCACCCTTTTCTATATTGATTACTAAAACATTATCAGCTTTAACTTTCCATTTCGCTTCCTTTGCCTTCTGTACAATTTCTAAAGTACACAAATAAATATATTTTCAGCGTGCAACTTGCTAAAAGTGCTTACCAGGGTCCATAACCAATGTTCAAGAAAATACAAAACAACAAACAGGGAGCACCGTTGATATTTAAGAACAGAAAATATGAAAGAAGCAACTATTAGAACCTTGAATTAAGAACTGAACAATTTTAGTGATGTAAAAATATGTGAATATTGGTTGAAGTTTGAGTATTAGCGTTGTTACATAAATAAATTGCTAATACGAAGCGATAAGAGTGCTTAAGTATTCACTGGCTTCAACTTCTTATCTGGATTATTTACAGAATGAAACATGAAACGTTTAGTCATCCTGATCACACAATTGGTCATTCCATAAGTCTACTAAAAAGGATTACGATGTGATATTTGCATTTGATAATTTCTGAATGCTGAGTTTTACTCTTATTTTGGGCTTGAAAAATGCAGTAGGTTATAATTTTATACTGAAATCGTTGGCCGTCATCTTTCGTATTGATCGAATATTTATTTCCACTTAAATAAATAAATTAGGGTAAAGGGTATAAAACTATCAATTGAAGGTGACACGTCAAAATTTATGAAGAGACTTAATGACATTTTGTAATGTTAACTTGATCAATTATGGAATCTTATGGTCAAGTCTTGTTTAGTTATAATCGAAATTTCTATAAATCAATTTAAATCCTTGTTTCGATTGTGTGCCTAAAAATATTGATTTGATAATCCACAAAGTTTAATTGCAACGCCAATAGTTCTATATGTTCTTAAACGGTTACACAGTGAAACAAAACATGCAAAAATGATGTCCGGTGCACGCTTAATAATTTGTTGAAATAGTTAACAATTAAATTAATTAGCCCAATTACATTTTACTAATTGTCTGGAATTTGAAAAGACTTCAAGACTTGGTTGGAAGGTGAAAGCATATAATTTTAGGCAGACAAAATTTTTGTTTTCAACGAAAAGGTTTACCATCGAAAGTTAAGCTATTAGCATATTTCTAAACTCTGAACCAACTTAATAGAAAAATGGAAAGTAATTCAGACCCAAGCACAAGTTTCCAATATTTTCCAACTCAACTGTTGGGAGCTTTTAAACTTTCAGTCCTATACTGTTCAATTTTTAGTTCATTACCAATCGAATTTAATCAAAAAACAAATTCCCTCATACATACTAAATATTTTTTATCCAAATAGATATAGCTCTTTTAGAATAAATTTCTGGTTGAACTTGATTTATCTAATCACAATGTCCATAACTTTGGTATTAATATTGACAATGAAATTCAATCCAACGGAGCTCTTTGGTACAATTGCTCATTTGATTTCACTTATCGTAAGCGGATTAATGTTGATTGTGCATGCTGTTTGGATTTTTCATGGAGAAGAAATTGTTTTTTTTATAAACCAGTATATTTACTTTGCTTTTAATTTTGAAGGTACTAATACAAATTGATCCAATTAAGTTTTACTCGATAAATAGAAATGTTTCATTGTATTCCACTTTAGCCGAATTTGGATGCAATTTGATTGCAACCCCAGATTGACACTTTGAATCAAAATTCATTATAGGAATACTTGGATTAGCATCAGTTTTCAATCCGTTACTACTGTTTCTTATTTACCTTTTTCGACCAGAATTGACACAGTTTGTGTATCAAATTGAATGGTTTTTATCAAATCCAACCTCAATTCCGTATGAATGTTTAATTTTATGGAAAATATTTAATTCGATTCATTTATTATGGATGTCGTGTGGATTTCACTCTCTTGTAATTTCTTGCTTTATTATTATGATAGTTCCAATTTACAATACAATTTTTACATTAACAGAGCTCAGGTATTCAAAGTTTTCTACTGACAATTAAAAATATTATTATGCTATTATAACAAATGCTTAAAATAACTTTGAACTAGGACGGATATCAAGAAACACAAAATTTCAGAATCAATAAGAAATATTCATAACTGTATTTTACTCTATCGTATACATCAAACCATTCTCAACTGTTACAATTTAATATTGGGAAATTCTACTCTATATGTAATAAATCAAACAGGTCTAATGGCCGCTGTGCTGACTAATCTTGGCATTATAAAATTTTATCACAATTTACAAAATGGAACTATTGTTTTACTGGTAATTATATCCTCTGTTAACACTGTTTTTCTTATTGTTACCCATCTTAAACTGGGTGGAGTTCATCAGGCTTCCTCAAAATTAAAATTGGCAATTACAAAGCAATATTCACGCAAATATTATGGTAACAGATCTTTGCTGGTTAAGAAATATGAAAAGAGCTTCGAGATCATTTCCATAAAGCTTGGAATGTTTAGTGTTTACAATAAATCAGGTACTTTATTGATAATTGGTAAACTATTTAGTTATACCTCTAGATCTTTAATTCTTACTAATAAGTGTTCATAAAGGTTTAGATTTGATATTTTTTATAGTTTTCTTTTCGGATAGGAAGTAGACAAAAAATTGTTATGAATCACAACAATTTTCCTTGACTTTGTATCGCTGTAAACTCTCCACAAGTTTTTTTCTTACCCTGATGCAAAAGCTATAAGTTTTAAATTACAGTAATTAATTCTAGAAATGTAAAGAATAAAACTTACTAAAAATGATGAATTGTTGAAAACTATATAACTCTTTATTAGATTTGTGAATAAATATTGAGTGTGAGAAAGAGTCAAAACGCCAATAGAAAGAGTTGAAATCTTATTAAATACTTTATCAGATTTCCACCTTAGAAGTTAAGGTCTGTATATGCATTTAATTTTAAAATTCGGCGTATTCCATTGATACTAATCGAACATTGATATCGTTTTCCTGAACGCAATCGATTTTTACTCCTCTCCAGGTTCCGTCGTTTCTCTGATTTATCCGTTGTCTGAAAGTATATGGAGGCTCATTATTTACTTGGACCTATAAAAGTATACAGTTTACTAGTTAATATTTGCAACATTGCAAATCAGCATATCCCTCTTGACTCTAGTCATACCACAAAAGTATTATTGCCTTTACTTAAATGGTAAGGTCAAATTCTGATCCATGAATTAAAGTAGAAAATGTATGATTTTCCGCTTCTCCCCAAGATGTTCCGTCGAACGAATTGGATAGTTTGGCCTTGGTTCCATCTTGGATTAAAATAGAGTAAAACCTTTCCGCTTGAAACAATGCTTAATGCAAATCTTAAACAAAATTAATGTCAGTAAGTTATTTTGTTATGTATACTGGAAACAAGATATTTCTTATAGAAGTATTTACTCAGAAGGAAATGAATGAAATGGTAAATTCTAGCAAAAAGATTTTTTCTAATTTTTCGAATAAAGGCAAAATGATTAATGAAAATGCTTGCTTACTGGATTCCTTTGGAATACAAACGTATTAGGCATTATTATGTTAATTTTGAATATCGCTTAAGTTACTCTTGAATCGATGACTAAGTTAGCAGCACAAATGTCCAAATATATTTCATGTCTCTTTTTATAAAGATAAATTCGGTGCGTTCAAATTATTTTCCAATGTAGTTACATTGGAAAATAATTTGAACGGGCAAAATAATGTTATCTGATTGATAAAATTTATTAATGCTGTATGGCTTCAATTTATTCCATGAAATTTTGCTGAAATTAGTATAGTGAGTAAAGCATTAATTATACATTAGAATAAGCTCAGTTCAATCTAGCTCTAAGTCTAACGATTTCCTATCTAAAAAAAAACTGCGAGCATCAAGAACTCATAAGTAAAAAGAATCCACTTTGAAAAAAATGTTAATTAATTTGTAATTATCCATAAAATTAAATTTATTTAGGACTTATGTTTGCTTTTTACTCATACGGTTTCAAGTTTTTACTATTCTATTGTAACTGCAAAGCAAACTAATATAAATTCCATTTCAGGGTTTGCAATTTGCATAGGGGAAAAATTTATTTAAGAAAAAGGATTTATTAATTCATACTGTACAATGTTCCACTCTCTCCAAGTTAGGACAAAAATTAGAAGTAGCATTTTCTTTTCTTTGTTTCAAACTTGAATATCGTTCTTTTAGTATCTAAGTCTTTCTCAATACCAAATTACACTCAGAATTTATTGATAATTAATTCATATACTGTAGTACTATCCACGTTCTCAAACTTATGACTAAAAAACTGGAAATAGTACTTATGCAAAAAAAATCTTGTATAATGCTTATAATACATTATTATCAAAAGTCATTTCACAGTCAAATTCTATTTCGAACTCGTTTTTTATGTCTAAACCTGAGTAGCTTTCTATTAGTATCCAAGCACTTCTGAATTTCAAATTACACTCATAATTTATTTAAGTTCAGGCCTTTTATCGTCGTCCTGACTTTGTCTTCATCGCATAAAATTCTTATTCAATCCAATCGTTTCACGTTTAACAACTATAAGGAAAAACTACTCTTTAACACACATTAAACTAACAAAATTCATTGAAGGGTTTACTTAAGAAATATTCGTTATTCGAAGTTTCAGCGAAGCTAAATTTTATCCACCGAATTGATTTTTAAAAGAGACCATGGGCATTAAGTGTAAAATCCTCCTCACCTTAAATCTTTGGTGCGTCAACTTTAAACTTATTATATCTGATGGAGATAAATTAAATGCACTTGCTAAAAATTTTTGCATAAATTATACAAAATTATGGGGACTATTTCAATTGTCTTACAGTAAACAGGATAATCGTTTAATTCCTCTTTCCTCTTCGAAAAAGGTAATCTCAAGAGCAATTGTAATCATTTCACTGATTGTGCGACTAAGACTATGGTTGGCATTTATAACTATTGTAATCGACGCAAAAGAAAACTCGGAAATCATTTTCGCTTTCTGGAGAATAATCATTATTAATTTCACTGGATTCTTGCATTTGTTTTCTCTATGCAATTGCAAGCATTATAGAATTATGATGAATTCTTTCACAGATACTTTAGAACGTTTTAAAGGTATAATTACAGTAATATAATCTGTCCTTTTTGAGAAAGTCCATGTTATTCCAAATGTTTGTTCTTAGGTGAAAATATAATGCAAAAAACCTCACGGTTTCAAGGGTTTGCACTGCTGTTCTGCGTTGGTATTTTATCCAATCTTACATGGGTTGTAATAATTTTCACAGAATTTTTTGATAGTCGATTGGATTTCCTCACGGGCTTAATGGATTGTAATCAAACAAAGCAAAGTTCCTTCATAGTCAGAATTATTTTGCAGTACGTTGTTAATAATCATATAATTTGTGGAGCGTTACCATTCATTGCCTATGCTACTGAAGTGACTCTTCTTGCTCGTGAAATGTTGGGAACCATGCAGTATATACTAATTAAAATTTAAAATCTCAACTACAAGCATATGTGTTGAATACTTTCTCTTTAATTTAGGAAGCAAATTGTGTCCGGTGATTTACAAAATATTTCTGACTTGAGAAGATGGATTAAAAACTACAAAGAGGCGGAAATAATTGTTCAATGTCTAAATTCATTTATAGGTAGCCTTTTATTACCAATAACCCTGAATTTTTTGATCACTACAAAAACAACAATTTTGTGTGACAACAATTTGTTTATCAATTCGGACATTCATTTCTCCAATTATAGGTCTCCCATATTTGTTCGTCATGCTTATTCTTGTAGTAGTTATTATTGAACAAATATCCAAATTGTGTCGACAATCCGGTAACGTACTGGAATTAATGAACACTTATAGTAAACATTCTACAATTACACAATCCAATGTTTTATATGGACGAATAATGAGAACTATGCATCCGTTTAAAGTTAACGTAGGACAATTTCATTGTGTTAATTTTTCTGTTTTAACAATTACATTGGATGCAATTTTGAATCATACTGTAAATTTGCTAATCCTAACAAAATAAAAATTTAAGCTCAATCTAACAATGTAGATAAAGGCAAGCTGGATTGAAGAAAATGTTTATTTACTGAACAGGCAATGCTACTATTGTATCTTGCAAACATTCAGGGTATTGTTAAAAAAGTTTTTGATTCTTTAAATTTATGCGTCATTAACTTTAACTTCTATACATAGGTTTATTTTTGAATGATTAAAACCTTTTGTGGAATAAAATGTATGTGAATGAAATAAAAATATTTGCAATGTCCTTGCAGTAAGCACGAGTTAATTCCATTGATTGGGTGTAAATAATAGCTGATTTTAGGGATAAAGTTTTCAAGTTGATAAAATGGATACAATTTATTACAAAAATATTTTAAATATTTAAAAACTACATAAGATTGCTTTTATCTATAAAATCAATAGAATCCACTTCCTTTAATGCATTTAGCGAGCCCACATTGGAATGAATTGGGATCTAGTCAGAATAAATTAGGTCCTCGAAGTGGGTGGATCTAAATTTCTAATAGTCTAGCCACGTATGTTCACGTATTTACATACTTTTTGTTTTGTTGAATTAAACCACGTATAGATACTTGCGTATTTGAAACAATGGGTCCGAAATTAATTAGTGAGTTTCATTTATTAGCTCTCCACTATTCATTGAATTATGCTAATTTATTTGGCTCACTTCCTTGCAAATGGTCTAAAACAGGAAATGCCTTTCTTTATAAAAGTAATAATGGCCGCAAATTTAAATGGATCCGTAGAATAATCCTGGTCTACTTTTTATATGTTTCTTATCAATTTCGTATTACGGTGTCCCGTATTAAGGCACATGAGTTTGCAGCGGTTGTATTGCATTTAATGCTAATTTTAATTTTGTTCATGATTAATGTTTTACAAAATCTTTACGGGACCAAAGGTGAGGAGATCACAAATTTTATCAATAGCTGGATGAAATATTTCACAGAAATTCAAGGTGAGGAGTCAAACACAATAATTACAATTTACAAATCATGAAAACTTTTATTATATGAACACGATACATTTAACAGATTCAAGTATTCAAAGTTCTGAATTAATTAAATATCGTCGCAAATGGCACAAAGAAATATATTTTTTATTTGGATCATTTGGTTTCATTGGGTTAGTTCAACCTGGATTGATTTATGCAGCTTACATTTTTAGACCGGACTTTCCTTTCAATTTATCATATCTCATTTCTATCAATATAAAAAATTGGCCTATTTTCTTTCGGGCATTATTTGGGGTTCAAATTCTATTACAATGGGCAATAGTTTTCTCATTTTCTGTAGCAATGTGTTTCCAGTTCATCTTATTTGTGTATATTCTAAATTCAATACTTTATGAAACTCGGTATGCGAATACGATAGCATTTTCAATTTGCAAAGATTCTTCTGTTTGTTTGACTGAATTTATGTATTTATAGGCTGGACATTATATATACTCCTTCCCCTTGCCAAAATTTAATGAAGAAGTACCAAACAATGCAAATTTTTATCACAATATTTAATTCGCTGTATGGAAAATATGTAACATTTGTCTTAAATAATGTACTTATGTTTGTTGGAGTGCTTTGTAACTACAGTTTAATTGAATTCCACAAGGAATTACCAACAAAACAAATTATTATTTTTGGAATGACATATGTAATTTCACTATTATCAGTTCTCAACTCTTCTATAAAACTTGGAGATACTAATCTAAATTCCAAAAAATTGATCAACACTTGGTATAAAAAATGTTTAATTTCAAATTGTAAGAATAGGCTTGAGCTTTTAAGTAATGTTAAGTCTCTAAAACCCTTAAGTATGAAAAATAGTGTATTTGGAAAGCATGAAAAATCCAAAACTTTGTTTTACTTGGTCCAAATGGTTGTATATACAATTAAGTCGCTTGTTGTTTTGAAACGATTTGTAAAACCTTAAAGAAATAGTTTTAAGCAGTGTACTAGTAAGTTTGTCTTATCTTAATGTGTACGGACATTTGTACATATTTTTATGTACAAAAGATTTAATATCCTATTATTGCATCCTGATACAAAAATTGAAGTATCAATATTTATCACGAACAATACCGTAGAAATGTTGCATGCGAACTTGTTATGTTGTAAATCTCGATGTTTATTTATCTGGTTAGATATAGATAAATTCTTTATATAATTACTATAATCTATGTACTTTAAATAAAATTTTGTTTGATTGGAGTTTGGTTGAGTATTTCCCATTGCAATTTTGGATTTTAACGAACAAACTGGAGATATGAGATCGAACTGGACCATTTTGTTCTGCATCCTAGTAGGAATATTTAGGAGCAGTAACGGTTTTCAAGCCGTTCCAAAAGTGTACAATGGAGAAGTGTATATTCATATAATGCCTTGGTTTGAAACAAAGGAAACTAATAATGGAACTTGGGGACAGCATTGGACTATGGCTAATCAAGTTAGGACATTACTTCATACTTTAAGCAAACAAATGTTTCCAAAGCTTAATATTTTTTTATCCTCAGAATCCAGATATAGTTGATGGAAATGGAAAGAGACAGATAGCAGCTCATTACTATCCAGAAATTGGACCTTATGCTTCGGGAGATGAAGAAGTTGTGGAATATCAATTACAACTTATGAAATATGCTGGAGTGGCAGGTGTTTTTGTAAGAGTTCTATTTAAAAATTTCTGACGACGTTTAGAATTGGAGCAATACCCTAAAAATATTCTTTTTACAGATTGATTGGCCAGGGACTTTACAAGTATGGGATTATGTTGGAAATAAGAGAAATTCTGAAGTAATCATTGCCGTTGCATCCAGGCTGGGACTAAAGTTTGCAATTGTATATGAAGATCATAATATTGGTATGGCTTCGGATGCTGGCTTTATAACTGATAAAATCGGAGCTGCCCAGGCAGACATGATCTTTCTTCGAGACAATTACTTTACTCAAAGTCATTACTTGCAAATTGACGGTGCTCCAGTTTTATTAGATTTCGGACCACAAACATTTCAATCATCTGGAGAATGGGATCAGATATTTTCTGTATTTAGTCTTAAGCCAAAATTTTTTACTCTTTGGAATGAAATGCATGAGGCTGGAGATAACGCAATTGGTGAGCATATTAGTTGTAAAACGTTCCAAGATTATGACTTTAAATGCTATTTTAACTTATAATGGACGCAAGGTGAATATTGTTGGATTTGGATTGATTTTTTACTGGGGCTGGAGTAAGCCTAAATCAATAGTTGCTATTAATAATTACAAACTAAATTAAATATTTAATTCAATATTTTATAATTGCTCTTAGCAACTTTTACAAGTATCGTGATATTCCCATGAAATTTGGCGGAGCTTATCCAGGGTAGTTAATAACACTTACAAATCATGTCAAATTCCATTACAATTTTTTCATTATTTAGTTTCCACACATTTTACTCCATTGGAGGATGGCCAGGTTAGCACATTTTATTTCTCAACTCATACTTTTCTAATGAACAAAGTTAATAGTATTAATGGTTACTTATGAGTAGGTGATCCGGGATGGAACATTCCAGTTGGAATCGATACATGGACACAAACATTAGATTTAGCCCTCGCAGCAGATGTTGACTTAATCCAGTTAAATACATGGAACGATTATGGGGAAGGGACCATGTTGGAACCAACTTTAGAATTTGGAAACCAATTTTTAACCATTTTACAACAAAAGCTTGGAGTTAAATATACTGAAAGGGAATTAAATTTGGTAAAACAGTTATATTTTATGCGGAAAGAATTCGGCAGGAATTCCGAGAAAAAACCCTTATTAGATTTGGCATCGGATGCTCTTAACAATTTAGATCCTGACAAAGCAGAAACAATTCTTCGAAATATTTAACTTTTCATCTATTAACAGTGGAAAACGAATTAAATAAAATTACAATATGTACACGTATTAAGAAAAAAAATTTCAGTAATTAATAAGTAATGTTTATTATTTTCACGTGGTTCTGATTGTATTTAAGAATTCAGAATTCATTAAGGCACTTTCTTAGTTTGATCTATTAATATTTACTAATATCGGTTTTATCTTCATTTAAAATTTAAATCCAAACAAATACAATAAAAAAATTGCATATTGCCATAAAATTTTATATGGGAATTTAATAGCACTTGTTAATTCAACTTTTTCCAATCGTTTCCAATTGTATTGCAAGTCTAACTAATTCCATACTCTGACTCATAGTGTCGCTAACTGATTAATCATAATTCCTATCTTGGAAATATACACGTTCGTTAAAGTTTAGGGTACCACACTCACACGGATACCCCAATTGGTTATTTTACAAAAATTTAAGAAGTGATAATTTTTGTGATTAAACATTGGGTCGGGCCCTTTTAGATGTATGGATAGGTTTTTTTTTTACATATAAGTACGTAAGCTTTAGGGGGAAATTTTTTTTTGTCAAGACGAATATAAAAATCCCTAATTTTGAATAACTTTTGAAAATTATTTATGGCTAGAAATGAATGTCTCTCCTTGGATTTTTTCTGTAATTTAAGTTGGATTGAGTATATTGGTTGTCTTATGTTCACCTGTCACCTGTGTTAAAGTGATTCTGTGTTTTAATGTTGTGCCTTACTGTTACTACTACTGTGACTGTCTGTTTTTAAGGTATAGTAAGTTGACTTGAACTGTACATAGTACGTGAGACTTTGAGTTGGGTTTAA